>PVHP010020137.1:0-31005 GCA_004024765.1 Zapus hudsonius | reverse complement strand
GGACCTGATCAGGCTCAAAAGCTTCTGTACAGACAAAAACACCGTTCTCAAAGTCAATAGACCGCCTTCAAACTGGGAGATGATTTTCTCCAGCTACAACTCAGACAAAGGCCTAATTTCCAGAACCTACAGAGAACTCAAAAAAATTAATAACAAAAAAGTAAACTGCCCCCTCACAAAATGGGGCACTGATCTCAACTGAGAATTCACAGAGGAGGAAACACAAATGGCCTTTTCTCACCTGAGAAAGTGCTCAACATCCTTAAGCATCAGGGAAATGCAAATCAAAACGACAATGAGATACCACCTTACCCCTGTCAGAATGGCAATCATAAAGAAAACCAACAACAATCGTTGCTGTCGAGGATGCGGCGAAACAGGAACCCTCATTCACTGCTGGTGGGATTGCAAACTTGTTCAACCACTGTGGAATGAGTAATCTTTCTGATCTTCATTATTGCAATTCTTGAAATTCTTTCTATCATAATTTACATCTATGGGTCCCTGTTGGGGTGTGATAATCACAAGCAGTGTGTTCCTGATCTGAAATAGTCTGCTCTCCTGGCAGATAGATGGTCAGTAGAATTTAGAGGATGTAGCTTATCTGCCACGATTATTTCTCCCAGGGGCATATCAAGTAGCAAGGACTAAGTAAGGTCCCTCTATGTAAAATCATAAACTAAAGTCTGAAACTCACGGATAAACTGATGAATCCCAAGTCATTAATATTTTTAAATTTTATTTATTGATTTTTATTACAAAGGTTGTACTCTTATATCCCCTCTCTCCTGCCCCAATTCTGTTGAGGGTATTCTTTGGTGGGGTTATTGGTATTCACTGTGGTGATCAAGAGGCCTCAGTCAGTCTCTGTTGGGGGAGAGGGGAAACAGGGTGTCCCAGGATATTCCCAACCACCTTGAGGTTCTTACAAACTTTCTGTCCCCTCTTCTTCAAAGTTCCGTGAGCTTTGGTGGGCAAAATAGAGATCTGATTTTGTGTTGCTTTTTCTGTAGCCTCTGGATCTCTGTTTTGATGAGGCTTGAGTGAACATAGAGTCTGTTGCCATCTCCCTGAACCTGTTTTAAGCCTAGCTGTGAGAACAGTACTCATGACACCACTTCTATTGCAATGACTTATGGACCTGGGCAGTAAAGGTGGAGGTTACCCACCTCCTGGCTCTCTGTTCTTGATGTATTGATTTATCCTTTTTCTCCCCAGTATTGTCTGCCATCTGTTAGGTAAAGCAGATTCTCCAACCACAAGTGAGAATAGTCTGAATTAAAGGGGGTAAGCATAGTTATTAGAGAGATATATTGATGTGTATATCCACTTCACTAAGTTAAAAAACAGTGGAGGTTCTCTCTAGAGTCTATTGTTTTCCTAACCTAGGAAATCTGGCTTGGTTTCCAGAACTAGATATGAGTTCTTCCCCACTGAGGGGGTGTCGTGTCCAATTTGTGAGCAGTTTGTCACCTATATCAGCTGCGTGCCACTGTTATACAAGTGTATACTTTTTGCTAGGCTGATTGATTCTGTATCTGGCAGGATCTCCTGCTTATTCACTCTTTTGGGAACTCTTATTCTCCAGCTGCTCTCATAACACTTTCCAGCATTATGAGGGCTAGCTGGGAGCAAACTAGATTTACTCTCAGATCCAGCCTGGCCATTTGATATTCTGTGGCCACAGTAACTCTTTAAAGGTAACCAAGAGTTTTGGCCATGGCCTGCATCATTTTGGGGACCTCAAATGTCTCTTTGACCAACAGACTATGGTGGTGAACCCCAATTCTGGCTCTGGGATTTACCAGCCAAAGCCCATAGTTTTAGGGTTATGCTTTCTCTACCTTCTTTGGGGCTCTTCTGTTTGGGTCCTTCCTCCCCCTTATTAAGGGTAATGACTTGTAGAGTGGTATCCAGGAGGAAGTTGTCTATGAAATTGATTCATTTAGCTTTTTTGTGTATTTCCCCCTCTATCCCCTCTTTCTCCTAACCCTGAAGACCTTTCTACCTTTCTCTCTCTTCCTTCTTTCTTTTTTTTTCCTGATGATCCTCAACTTGTTGTCATGAAGCCCTTCCTCCCCTCCCTCCTTATTTTCCCCTTTTTCTAGCTTCATTCTAATACCACATCTATACTGTTGATACTTATTACCACTTACATTAAGCTGCTCCATGTTAGGAACTACATATAAAACAGGACATGTGGCATTTGTGTTTCTGAGCCTTGCTTAGGATGATTTTTTAAGTACATCCATTTTTCTGAAAATTTCATTATTTCACTGTTTTACTGCTGAGTAGAATTCCATTGTGTATATGTGCCACATCTTTGTTACCATTCATTTGCTGATGTCCATCTGGACTGATTCCATTTTCTGGTTATTATGAATAGAGCAGTGATAAAAATGGCTGAGCATGTGTCTCTGTAGTACATATTAGGGTCTTTAGGGTACATGCCTGTTGTAGTCAGCCGCACATTACTGGAATGAATCTCCAATCCAGGCATAGTTATGGGAGGAAGGAATTTATTGAAGTTGCAGGTCCAGGGGAAATTCCATAAAGGCAAAAGAGGCTGTCCCCCTTTCACAGGTCCAAACAGAGAGAAAGAGAGATGCCATCACCAGCACCCCCCCCACACACACACACACCACACCAGCAAATGGGGGGCCAGGAAGAAAGAGATTTCCTTCCCCCTCAAGCTTTCCTATGTCCTGCCCCCTACTGAAAGGGCTGCCCACTCTGGAGGAAGGGCTCATTCTGGAGGAGGGAGCACCTCCTTTAGTTAATCCTTCATGTAAGCAACCTCAGAGACCCACCCAAGATAACTGTAGATTACTAAACAGGCCAAGTTGACAATAAAACTTAACCATCACAATGCACAAAAGAGAAATAGCTGATCTTATGGTAGCTCTATTTTTAGCCTTTTGAAGAGTCTCCATTATGATTTTCATAGTGGATATGCAAGTTGCACTCCACCAGCAGGATGGGTGTTCATCTTTCCCCACAACCCTGCCAACATGTGCAGTCATTTGATTTTTTGATGGTTGTCATCATGACTAAAGCAAGATGGAATCTCATAGTCATTTTAATTTGATGAGTAAAGATGTTGAACATCTCTTTAGGTGTTTAATGATTTATGTTTCTTCCTTTGATAACTCTCTGATCAATTCCCTGCCCCATTTTTTGAGTGTGATGCTTGAGGTTTTATTGTTTAAATTTTTAAAGTTCTTTGCAGATTCTAGATATTAAACCTTAGTTGGAGATATAGCTAGTGAAGATTTTCTTCTACTCAGTAGGTTGACTCTGTTGATGGTTTGCTTATCTGTTCAAAATCCAATTAATTTCATGAGGTCCCAGTTGTTGAGTGTTTGCCTAATTCCCTGGGCTACTGGAGTCTTATTCAGAAAGCCTTTCTCCATACCTATACCTTGGCATATTCTCACTTTTTTTTTTCTTCTAGCCGTTTTAAAATTTTAGATCTTATATTGAGGTACTTGATCCATTTGGAGTTAATTTTTGTGCAATATGAGAAGAGGGGGTCCAAATTCCATATGTTTGTCGAGCACCATTTTCAGAAGACACTGTTTTTGCTCTAGTGAGCATTTTTAGAATCTTTGTCAAAGATCAGGTAGCTGTAGTTACTTGAGGTCATATCTGGATCTTCAATTCAATTCCATTGACCTATGTGCCTGTTTTTCTGTGTCAGTACCATGCTGTTTTCATTCCTATGGTCTTATAGTATAACTTGAAATCAGGTATGATGATACCACCAGGGGTGCTCCTTTAGCTGAGTACATTTTTGTCTATGTATGGCTTTATGTGCTAACATATCAATGTTGAGATTATTTTTTTCTAACTCTCTGAAGGATGTTTCTGGGATTTTTTATTAATTTTTAAATCAAGTAAAAATGTATGAACAACTCATGTGTTGGTAATGTTTCCCTCCTCCCTGCTCCCTTCCACTGAGGTCCATCTTCAATGGGACTGCTGGTATGCTCTGTGGAATTGAGGGCTATGTGATGCACCAGCAGCCATCAGTTGTTGGGGTGGGGGCCAATGCCTCTGGATATTCCCCCACCATGGCTCTTACAATCTTTCTGTCTCCTCTTCTGCAAAGTTCCCTGAGCCATAATGAATGAGATTTGAGTCTACTTTAGTGTTGTGCTCTTAAATTGTTCTAGATTTCAGCTTTGGAGTGTTTTGAGTATCCTTATTATCTGTCTTCTTCGCCCTGGCTCAGGCTGTCAGGCTTGCTGTAGTAGCAGCACTCTTGCTCATCTCTTAACTTCCTCTGTAGTTTCCCCTGGGCCCTGGCTGATGTGTTAGGAGTGTTTCTTCTCATTCCAGGGAGTCAGCTATCCTTTCTGGTCTTGTTGGGAGAATTAAGTTGTCCATGGTTCCTGCTTCCTTCTGAAAAATAAAAACAGATTCTCCAATGGAGAGTGAGATAAATACAGGTTAAATGAGATAAGCATTGTTAATTTTGCAAGGCTTTAATTGGTGTAACCTCTCTTTAGACCCATGGTTAGTGGAAACTTCCTCTTACAGTCCAGATTTTTAATCGTAGAAATATGCCTTAGACTCCCATTCTAGCTATGTGTTCCTTACCACTGAGCAGATCTCTTAGCCAATCAGAGAGCCTTTGATTACCCATCAAGGTTGCATGTCACGATTACACAAGTGTGTGCCTCTTGTCATGCTGGTTACTGTTGTATAGCAGTGTTCCCTGCTATCTCTCAACATTGTTGGCCAATTTTGCCTTGCAGCTCATGTAGTGCATTCTAGACTACATGCACTAACCATCTGGGAACTGCCTTCTTTCCTAGTTCTAGCAGGGTCTCTTGAAGTTGTTTGTCAGCTGGCTGTGGTATCTTCTGTTGCTCTGATTTTTATTTGAATTGAATTAAATGTGTGTATTGTTTTTGGTAGGGTGGCAATTTTAACAATACAAATTCTTCCAATCCATGAGCATGGGAAGTCATTCCATCTTCTTAGCTGTTCATCCAGTTCTCTCTTCAGTGTTTTTACATTTTCATTGTATAGGTCTTTTACTTTCTTGGTTTAGGGAAATTCCAAAGAATTTAAATTTTTTATGGTTATTGTAAAAAGCACAGCTTTCTGATTTCTTTTTCCATATATTTGTTATTGTTATATACAAAGGCTACTGATTTTTGTGTGTTGATTTCTTATCCTGCTACTTTGCTGAAAGTGTCACTTCTGGTAGCTTTTTGGTGGGTTTTTTGGTTGTTGTTGTTGTTCTCTTATGTATGGAATCATGTCACCTGCAAATAAGGCTATTTTCACTTATTCCTTTCCAATTTATATCCTTTTTATTTCTTTCTCTTGTCTTATTGCTTGATCTAAGCTTTCAAGTACTATGTTGAAAAGTAGTGATGAGGGTTGGCACCCCTATCTAGTTCCAGACCTTATTGGGAATGATTTGAAAATTTCCCCATTTAGTATGATATAGGCTTTAGGTTTGGTGTATATTGCCTTTACTATGTGGAGATATAGTTCCTCCATCCCTATCTTCTCCAATGTTTTAATCATGAAGGGATGTTAAGTTTTGTCAAAGGCTTTTTCTGCATCTATTGAGATGATTATATGGCTCCTGATTTTAAGTTTATATGATGTACTATGTTTATCAATTTCCATATGTTGAACCAACTCTGCATCTCTGGGATGACCCCATTTGATCAAGGTGGATGATGCTTTTTATGTGTTCCCAAAATTCTCTCAGCAAGAAATTTATTGAAAATTTTTGTATCTAACTTCATCAGGCATATTGGCCTATAATTCTCTTTTCTTGTTGGATCTCTGGTTTTCTTATTAGTGTAATGTTGGCTTCATAGAAGGAATTGGGGAGCATTCCCTCAATATCATTTTGTGGAATAGCTTGAGAAAAAAATGGCTTTAGTTCCCCAATGAAGTTTTGACAGAATTCAACAGTAAAACTCTCTGGGCATAGACTTTCACTTTTTGTTTTGGGAGACTTTTAATTAAAATTTAAATCTCATTTTATGTTATATCTCTAATCAGGTAATTTATCTCATCTGGGTTTAGTTTTGGTAGATGGTATAAGTTAAAAATTCATCTATTTCTTCCAGGATTTCTAATTTTGTGGAGTTTGAAACTCTGAAATATGTTCTGATGAATAACCCAATTTCATTAGGATCTGTTGTACCAATGCATTAATCTTTATATACTAGAGATGTGAATTAATGAGAAATAAAATATCTGATAAACTTATTTATGGCTATTCTTAAAGGATAATAGTCTCGCTAAATGTGAGTCAGATATTAGGACTATAAGATTGATAAACTCTGAACTAGCTTTTATGTGGTGATCCCATGCTGGAGGCACATGTATGAGGCTGGCATAATGTGGAGTGTAGGTAGTCTCTCATTTTGGATCTTTCCCCTCAACCTCACTACATTTGTTGAAGTGTATAACTTTTGTATATTTGTTAATAAGAGTTTTCTGAAACTCTCCATAAAATATAAGAACGGTTTCTAAGGATCAATAGTATAAAAATATTAAACATCTGTCAAGAATGAGATTATCATTTTACTATGAGAAAGTGGCGAGATAAACAAAAGACTATCACCACAGTAAGTCAGATAACCCATGAAAAGTCAATGGAAACAGACACCAAATATACCGAACACAACCCAAATCTGAAGTCCAGAGATATTTAAGATCTCAACAGTAAAGCAGACTTAAAACTCACCCATCATGACTCAGGGAACTGGAAGAGGGGGCGGAAAGATAGTAAGAGCCATGGTGGGGGAGAATATCCAGAGACATTGCCCCCTCAGCAATAACACACAAAAGGGGGGAAAACTGGCTACCTCTTGTGCAATTCATCAACCCTACCCCATGGACAAATCCAGTATGTACACCAAGGAGGGTCCCCAGTGGGTAGGGGACAAAGAGGAGGGAAATGTGGTACCATTACAAGATTTGCTCATATAATGTATATAATAATTGATAATAAAGATATTAAAAATAAAAACTGTTATTCTTTATCATAAAAAGAGCATGAAAATTAAATTAATTATTTCTATATAATTTGGTAATATTTTTATTTACTACATGAGCCTCAATTCTACTTAATATTTTGATAAAATGTTACCATTGGGATTTGACTACAAATCTTAAGTATTACTCTACAGAGGACCAGGTCAGAGTAAAAGGTCTGCCATGGGAACTTCTCTGAAATGTTGTATTTTAAGAAAATAAATAAATAAATAAATAAATAAATAAATAAATAAATGAAAACATTTTAAAACCAAGTTTTGAGACTATATAGGATACTACTGTTGATATAAAAGGAAATCAGAGCTATCCTTTTATAGGAAAATTTACACCCTTTTGAGATAATAATTTATTTTTCTTTTTCATTTTTAACTTCCTAATTCAATATTTAAATGTTTTAATGTTGTGGAGTTTGGTATCATGGCTCATGCTTTTAATACCAGCACTTTGGAGGCTGAGATAGGAGAATTATAGTGATTCTGAGGCCAGCCTGAGCTACAGAGTGAGCTCTAGGTTAGCTTTAGCTAGGGTCAGACCCTGCTTCATTCCCCAAAATTTATATTCTGTTTTTAAGTATTGTAAGAGTTATTTTAAAAATAATTTTCACAACCCAAAACAGAGACAACAGAGCAATATTCTCAAGTTACATTCTTAACTATAATAAAGAATGAAAAATGGACGACTATCTGAAAATAGATATTCCTTCTGATCTGTAGGAGAGCTAGTTTTAGATATATGAGCCACACAAAACTCACTCCCCTAAAGTTCCTTAAAAATCAGAATATTTCCATTTAATAATACAATATAAACAAAAAAAAAAAAAAAGCCGGGCGTGGTAGTGCATGCCTTTAATCCCAGCACTCAGGAGGCTGAGGTAGGAGGATCACCATGAGTTCAAGGCCACCCTGGGACTACACAGTGAATTCCAGGTCAACCTGGGCTAGAGTGAGACCCTACCTTGAAAAACCAAAAAATAAAAAATAAAATATAATATTATTAAAATTAAAATTTTGTCACTAGGAAACACTACACAAAAGTTGTGCTCCCTTCCAACAACTAAAACAGCTCTACTACAAAGTAGTGATGTAGTGAGATTGGAGCTCTGGGAGAGATTAATCTCTATAATGACACAGAAGACCCCCCTCCACGAACACACACCAAAGTACCTGAACCCCAATCTTTGGGTCCTTGTCTAAGTTATCAAAGAATTGAAAAATGCAGAGAGAAGAGTAAGTTATGAGACTTTATTAAGGATAGGTTGAAAAGAGAAGAGAAAACAGGAAAAAGTAATTCCTTCCCCCTCCCAGGAATGCTGGCAGGAGAGAGGGAAAACACCAGGAAAGAATTCCCTCATATAGGGAAGTCTCAGAAGCCTCTGTGGAAATAGGCTCTTACCCATGGTATGGGTCAGGCATCCAAATAGAATGAGCCAATTACCAGGATCAGGTGTATAAGAAGAACCTGATTGGTTGGCCAGCCCAAGAAAAATGCTGATTCTGAAAGAGCCCTCCCACAGATGCTAAGCCTGAGAAAAATTCAAGAATCAGGTAGCTGTTGCTGCCATTGCAGCTTACAGGCATATGAGATGAGAATGAAACAGACTTGAATTCTACTCCCACTATATTTCTTTGGGACAGTCCCTAGCTAATTACTTATTAGAAAAAAAAAGATGTCTTACTCCTAATCTACATCAGTAATATGGGCTGAATCAAGCCTTTAAGTATGAAATCTCTGCCCCGAAAACATTGTTATTATTGGTTCAAAGTTGTGGGTCTAAGTACTTCATTCTCTAATATTTCAACATTTATGTTTATTTCCATACTTGCATGTACATACATAATACGTACATTTGTTCACTTTCAAGTAATACATTTTTTGTGTTTGTTGATAAATCAGGATGAATATGAGCAAGGTGTATGCAGGGTTTCATAGGTATTCTGTAAACACCTGAATCACTTGGGTCCTTTTCTCTGAAAACCTGTAATCGAATTATCAAATCAAAGCAGGAATCACTACTTTCCTAGACACTGCTCACAGGTTGTATATTGTTGAAGGGCAGAGAAAAAGTCCACCTGATGTTTAGGTGGGAATGAAAAATATCATTTCAGTCAATCTGGTTTGTCAGGGAACAAAGCCTAATGTCCACAGAACCAAACTTCAATAATAAATAAGGATCAGGGAATCTATTTAAAAGAAGTAAAGTATCTAACATAACTGTAGACCTCTAGTTGTGGAGCTACTGAGAGAGAGAAAGAGAGTAGGAGGTAGAAACTTGTTAGGCAGGAAAGGGCCCTTGAGAGTCAGCAATCATGCTCTGTGCCCTTGGCTACAGTCCAGCTACTCCTTGGCAGCAGTTTTGCCTTTTGTCCTTGCCTTGGAATGTGATTAAAGTGAATGTTTAGAAGAAAAAGAGAGCTTGCAGCTGGGTATGAGACAGTCAAGCTGACCAGATAAGGAGAGGGACAGGGCTCTGGCAAAACCAGTCTCAGCAGGATCCCGCTGGCCCCATAAATTCCGCCTTGTTTTTTTTTTAATTTTTAAATTAATTTATCTTTAAGGAGAGAAAGAGAATGAGAGAGAGATGGAGGGAGGGAGGGAAGAGAGAGAGAAAGATAGAGAGAGAGAATGGGCACATTAGGGCCTCTTTCTGCTGCAAACAAACTCCAGAGGCATGCTTCACTTTGTGCATCTGGCTTTATGTTGGTACTGGGGGATTGAACCCAGGCCATCAGGCTTAATAGGCAAGCACTTTATAACCACTGAGTGATCTCTCCAACCCTGTCTTTGTTTTTTTGTCCTTGATTCTGTTTTGCTTCTTCCCTTACAAAACTGACAGGTGGACAGTAAATCCACCCCCTGCCCAATCACCAAAAAAAGGGGGGGGGACCAGCTCCCTGGTTGGAAAGTACACATATGGACATCTAGTGGGGATTGATTGTTGGGTCACAATTTCACTTCTCCATATCTCAGTCCAGTTATTTTAAAGATCTAATTATTTCTCTAAGCCAAAAATGCTCATAAATCACAAGCCAAAGAAACTCATTGGTACCCCACTTTCCAGGACCCCTTCTCTCTTTTAAAGAGCCCTTTAGTTTGCTTCTTTGACCTTTCAAAAACAATATAGGCTTTTTCTATAAACTTGTTTTTTCTCTATAATAAGGTTTTTGCTTTAAAAATCACGCTTCATTGCCCATCAAATCTATCTTTTGTGGGCTGGGGAGATGCTTCAGCTGTTAAAAGGTGCTGCTTGCAAAGCCTGCTATCCCCAGGTTTAATTCCCCAGAACCAATATGGAGCCACATGTGCTGGGATTTAGTTTGTAGTGGCAAGAGGCTCTGACACATCCATACAAACACACACTCTCACTCTATCTCTCTTTCTCTCATAAATTAAAAAAAATTAAATCTATTTTTAAATTCCACATAACAAAGAATTGGGAACTAACTCCATATAGCTTTGGTGACTATTCTCGTTATGGCACCCTAGGATATAAGTTTAGCCTACATTAGAGCTAAGATTCCATCACTCTCAAAGAGATCCATTACACTACTATCTGGCAGATGTCTTGAGCACCTCTCATAATACCTGCTTGTCCATTGTCTGGTGAGTATTTGAAACAATCTAGGCCCCCAAATTCCTACTGTTGTTTCAATTTTTCATCCACCAATCTGGAATTCATTTATAAACACCTTGGTGGTCATAGATGCTAATGAAGAAGATTCCCAAGGCTTAAAGTTTCATGTGGCCTAAGAGGCTTCACTCCTGCTCCTCCTTGACCTCCAGGGCCATTGTACTTGCAGCTTCTCCAGGAACCTGCCTTCCAGGCATCAGTGCATCCCAAGGTGGGCATCTCATGGGGGCTTCCCAGGAGAGTGCCAGGTGGTAACCCCATTTCCTTCTCACAGCTAAGGGTTTGCAGAGCCTAAAGCCTAGTGGGCATAGGACCTTGGCAGAGGCAGTGCCACAACAGCTCAGCCAGATCCAGTTCCAGGTGCTTACTCTAATGCAGAGCAGAAGGTAAGTGTGTATTGCAAGCAGAGCAGCATGCAGCACCCACCATACCAGTTCTTAGAGCCCCATAATACTCCTCCTCCTTCACACCCACACACAGCACTTTGGCTTTTTATCCATTGCTGTGGCCTTCATGGGCCATCACTAGAGTTGCTCATCCTGGAACACCCTGTTTTTAAAGAATGAGGCTGTCCAAAAGGTTGGCAGCCATCAGTTGCTATTAGTACATCATTCAAGTATAAATTGATACAAAAAGAGGTCCTCACTTTCACATGCCTTTTCCCCCATGCCCCAGAGGCATTGCTCTGATGCGCCTAATATGAGGCCTGTGGTGGTTTGAATTAGGTGTCCCTCATAAACTCACGTGTTCTGAATGCTAGGTCCCCAGTTGGTGGAAATTTTGGAGTTGGAGCCTCCTAGAGGAGGTGTGTTGTTGCGGGCAGGCTTATGAGGGTTATAGCTAGCTTCCTCTTGCCAGTGTTTGTATATGTGCTGCTGAAGCAAGCATTCTTGCCAGTGTCTGGCTTACTCTCCTGCTGTTGTTGTCAACCTGATGCTGGCCAGGAGGTGATGTCCAGCCTCTGCTCATGTCATGATTTCCCCTGCCATCATGGAGCTTCCTTTGGAGCCTATAAGCCAAAATAAACCCTTTCGTCCTATCAGCTGTTTTTGCTCAGGGGCTTCCTGCCAGCAACTTGAAGCTAACAAGGCCCTTTTCCCCTACTCTGTAATATAGGCGTGCGTACACATGTTTTAGCTGCTATCCCTTCCCATCCACAGACTGTAAACAAAGAAAATAACGTTGGGGACTAGGGAGGGACATTGAAGTCCCCTGTTGTTCCATGTAATGTGATATATTACATGCCCCTTGAAATCCAATTCCTCACCTGCAACCATCTCATAAATTCAGAGTGAAGATAAATCAAGATACCACTGGAATAACTTAGCACAGTGTCTAGCATTTTGAGTCTCCCTCTAGCCCAGGCTGACCTGGAATTCACTATGTACTCTCAGGGTGGCCTCGAACTCATGTAGATCCTCCTACCTCTGCCTCTCAAGTGCTGGGATTCAAGATATGTGTCACCATGTCTGGCTTTCTCTGTCTTTCAAGCATAGAAACTTGTCATGGTATTGATTTTTCCCACAGAGCCCAACACACTCTGAGGTTTATAATATATAATATACAGGCCAAAAATGTTTGAGGAATGGTTGAGTACCTACAGCCTGGTTGTTAACTTTTATAAACGACTGGGACTCTTCTTCCTTGTATTCCTTTTTTGTGAGCATATAGTGAGGAGGGACTATGGGGGAGAGAAAACTCATCACAATCAATGCAAGTAATGTTTCTAACAATGAAAAGAGAACAACATAATGTTTATAGTCTGCTTTCCTTTCTCTCATGTTCTTTGCAACCTCATTGCAAAACCCATAGAAGTTACAGAACATGGAAGGGTCTTAGAAGCCAAGCTTCAAAAAGAAGTAGTTTGCCCCAGGTCACATATCAAGGAAACAGCTGAGCTTGGATTCCAGCCCTGATTTAGGTAATTCAGGTACCCACCTGTGCACTTTTGCATTCCAACAGGCTTGTTGAGAACGGAGCATGCTTGAGTAAAACCGGGAACCCCCCAAACTGGGCAGCTCTTTGCAAGTCAAGCTGAAAAACAGATTTTGATGAGAAGTTTTGGATAGGCTTCTCCTTAAGTAGGAATCTGTGAAGAGAAACCACCTTCTGATTTGGAGGGAACAACATGGTAGGCAGTCTGTCCAGATGATCACATCCTTCTGCCATGGCCTTACTTGGCTCTGGCTGCCTGCATATTCCAGCTTGGAACCTTCTATTGGAACTGTCTCTGCCAAGGACAACAGTTCTTATATTTACATAGAATGGTTTCCTATCCCTCAAACCAGCCGAGTGGGAATTGTAATGCTCTTGGAGTTTACAGAGGCCAGAGTGAGGAGAGGATGGTGAGGAGGCACAGTATTAAGGGAAGGAAACCATACTCCATCTTTGTGTCAAGGGACAGTAGAGCTTCTCTTTCCTTGTTGTAGGGGAAGAGACAGAAGAGTGGCTACTGACCCACTTATAAATAGACATGAAGCCTTTGGAGAAAATATATGTTGTGTCTACATCCATGAGTGGAGAGTCCCTTTTTTCTCAAATGAATATCCAGCCTCAAAGCTGTGTTTAGGAGCAGGATTTGCAGTCTGGAAAGCTGGTTAGTCTCATTCCAGCCACATTGAAGCAGGATGCCTTTGACAAGCCCCACAATCAATCTCTCTGGACCTCAGTTTCTTATTCATTGAAGTAATTTTTTTTAATAATTGCTTATTGCTCATGGGTGTGTGGTCTGGATCAAAGGTAGGCCTACAAAAACACCCTGTAGAAGCAGTTTTTTTCTCTCCTTGCAGGGATTATTCTCTCCTTGAAGCAAATGATAAATGATTAAGAAAACACCAGGACAGAGGAAAGCCATCTGGTGGACAGAAATAATAAGCCACTTCATCCAGGCTAATGTGAGGAAAATCAACTGGACCCTCTAGTGGAAAAACTTTACAATGCTCAGTATAGAAATTTTGGAGGGACAAGACTCAGGTGCTAGGGTGGGGGTTTATATGATTCAAATGAAAAATGAAAAGCACTTGTACCAGCTGCTTTCAGACCAGCTGACTTATATGAGGATAGTACCCATTGGGTCAGCAAACTCTTGACCATATCCTTGTCCATAAGATAAGTCAGAGGACAAGTCAAACTGCTATCACTGATGTGCCTATTTATTGGGAAAATTATAGAATGTAAAATGATGTAGCTACATGAACACATATTCATGGCCTCTGACATTTCTGTCATCAAGCTTAATTGATTAGTTTAAGGAAAGTCTTCTATGTGGGTGGGCAAATCAAAGTGTTGGCTAATTCTAGTTTCCTAATGATACTTGTGAACCCCATTGATCATGGAGAATTAAAAAACACAGGCAAGGGACCAACCAACCCTAAGAAGAGTAGCATAAGAACTGTAGATCCTGGGTACTGAGAGAAACCTGCTCATCCATCATACTTCTAAAGAAGCTCTTTGCTACATAGAAAGGAGAAGCAGGAAAGGTAAGGAAAGAAGGAGAATCTGCCTTGCTGAGAGTACAGCAAAGACCAGGAACAGTTGCACCCATGTCAGACTGCTCCTCCTTCTGTCTCCTGACCCTCCTGCTGCCCAGCAGATGCCTCTAATAATTCATCTGCTGTCTCTATCAAGGTTGACCCCCAGTCTTGCTTCTCTATGTCTGAGTCTAGAAGCAGCTGTGGGTTGAAAGAACAAGAGGAATAGGTGAATAGAGGGGTCAGCCTGATTTCTTTGAATCGCCTCACCAATTTCTCTTAGCCTCCACTTGGGTAGGTAGACCTGAACTGATTTCCATGTCTTTCTGCTTTTTATTCAACTCCACGATGATGATAATACGATGCAAGCACCTTCAACAACTGAGCCATCTCCCCAACCCCATGATCCGAAACATCAAAGGGATTTGTTTCTGACTCACATTGTGAGAGGTTGCCGGGAAACTCACCAAGTGGAGTTTCCCAATAAACACAACAAGGAGGGAGTTTTGTTCCTCCCCACCTTGTCTTTCCCAGCCGTCTTCAGGACCTAGGTAGCTGAAAGAGAAAATAACGGGCAGTCATCCTGTGACTGGCCCCGTTGTATTGTCCATGGCACAATTGTACAACTCTCAAGAAAGCTGATGGGCTGAAGAGATGGCTTAGCGGTTAAGGCATTTGCCTGCAATGTAGAAGGACTAGAGTTCGATTCCCCAGTGCCCATATAAAGCCAGATGCCCAAGAGGGCGCATGTGTCTGGAGTTCATTTGCAGTGGCTGGAGGCCTTGGTGCGCCCATTCTCTCTCTCACTCTCTCTCTCTCTCTCTCTCTCTCTCTCTCTCTCTCTCTCTCTCTCTCTGCCTCTTTCTCTCTCTCAAATAATTAAATAAAATATTAAAAAAAAAAGAAAGCTGATGATGCCTTCTTGATGGAAACCCAGGTGGCCACCACCTTCCCAGATCCTCTGGTCAATTCTCAACTTATCATGGAAGGTCATTCCTTCATCCTTAAACTCTAGATCACTTGGCCTTCAGAACTTAACATTCATTTCTTTTCTTATCTTACTGACTGTCCTCTCTTCTTTGCTGATTTCACTCTCATTATTTTTATTGTGTATGTGGGGTGTGTGTGTGTGTGTGTGTGTGTGTGTGTGTGTGTGTGTGTATGTAGGCACACACATGCCCACAGGGCATATGTGGAGGTCAGAAGACAACGTGGAGTATCAGTCCTTGCCTTCCACCTTTTCTCATGGCAGGATCCCCTTGTTCACTGCTGTTTTCTTCAAGGTAGCTGGCCCACAAGCTTCATGATTCTCCTGTCTCTGCCTCCTTCCTTGCTATAAGTGAGCTTGGATTACAGGTGATTTCACAATACATCTGGCTTTACAGGGGTTCTGGAGATCCAAATTTGGGTTGTCATATTTGTGCAACAAGCACTTTTTCCATTGAACCATCTCTCCAGCCTCTCTCATGCTTCTTTCTCTTTCCCTTCCTTCCTTCCTTCCTTCCTTTCTTTGCCTTTTTTTCAAGTGACAATGTATTTTGTTTAGGAATCTTCCTTTATTCATGGTTGCTCCCTTTCTGATCTTCTCCCATCTTACATCTTTACATTTCAGCCCTAATTTTGCTATTCTCAAATTCATATTGCCTCACAAGGCTACATGTCTGCTAATGATCCATGTTCTCTGGCTAAGGATCTAGGCATTATTATTCATTCCCTTTATGTTTTCACATATAACATCCCATTATCAATGCAACCTGCCCACTCTTTGTTCAAGATATCCCTTGGTCTTTCAATTTCTCCTACCCATGCAATTGCTACCTTTCCATGTCCTGAGTTAATTTCTCAATATGACTTAACATTGAAGCTTATTGCCCCATCCTTGAAAGTTTACTTCATTTGGCCTTCAGAATTTAATGTTCTTTTGTTTCTTTTCTTTTTCCTTACTCCAGCCCCTTTTACTTTGCTACTTTCTCTTCCCAATGAATTATAAAATTTAATCCTAGTTTTGATTCCTTAAACTTCTTCTTTATATCAATCCTTATTTCTTTTTTTGTAAAATTTATTTATTTATTTATTCATTTTCAAGCAGAGAGAGAGAGAGAGAGAATGCACCAGGGCCACCCCCTTGTGGGTCTGGCTTATGTGGGTCCTGGGGAATTGAACCTGGGGCCTTAGGCACTGGAGGCAAGTGCCTTAACCCCTGAGCCATCTCTCCAGCCCTCAATCCTTATTTCTTAGGTATTGCATTCAACTAATTTGATTTTTATTCTTTGCCATTTCTCATAATCTATGTCACCATCTGTATCAACTTCAGTGGATTCCAATTTGTTGTAGACATATGCCACTCAACATGCCCATTAATGTCTAATATGAATCATATTTCCAATACTTAACTCAGATATTCCTCCTCATACCAATGTCCTGTGCTTTCTCAGTATTACTTCTTCATTATGTGGTATTCGATTTTTACCTTAAAATTTCTTTAGCAAAATTCCTGAAACATTCCTCTCTTTCACATGTCACCTCCACACTCTATCAAATCCTGTCAGTTCTGCCCTAAAAATCAATCACATGTTTATTCATTTCTCCTTACCTCCTGTAGCAGAACTTTTGAATCCTACCTGGTATTTCCACTTCAATCCTTATAATAGCAGTTCTTGATAATCAACTTTTAACCTAGCAGTGGATTATATCTTTATAGAAAAAAATCTAAGTAATGTTACACGTGTGCTCAAAATCTAATGGCCCATTATCTTTTGAATAAAATCTAAAATCCTTACCTGGCTCTGTAACAACTTGTACAACCCGAACTCTGAAACCTCTTTGACTTCATTCATTTCATCCACTTTTGTGTTCATGTAATTGGCCCCAACTGCACCATGGTCCTTATGATTACTTGAAGAAGTCAAACAAATGATAGCCTCAAAAAGCTTTCCTTAGGCATGAATTCTCTTTGTTCAGATAATTTCATGTTCTGATCTCCCAGTTTGTTCATTTATATTGCCTTCTTAGAGACCTTTGTTCATCTTATCAAAACTTTTGAAAATAGATGCAATATTTTGTAGTTCTTCCAATCAGAAAATTGAATGTACTTTTGGCTAGGTGTCTTGCTTGGTGAAGAAATATTAGAATATATGATACATTGATCTCTTTGATGCTTTTGCCACCCAGGTACATTTAATTGACTGAGGAAGATGAGATGTGAATCCTAGTTTCCATCCAGCCTTCAACAAAATAGCAAACTTGTGATTAAGAACTTGCAACACAAGGCAAATCCCATCATGCAAAGTAATGGTTTTCATTATGACATTTCTATTCATGCATACAATGTATTTTGATCAAATTAACCACCTATTAATATTTCTTATCCTTCTCCTCTTTCACTTCCCATACCTACTAGTCTGCCCTTTGCTTTCATGTACTTTCTCTTGATAATTTCCACATATAAGAGAAAACAGGTGATAGTTATCTAGTTCTGGTAACTTATAATTTTATAATTATAAATTTATAATTTATAATATGTATGAAAAACACACATATCAAAAACATTTACTATCTTAGCTCCTTACAATTTTGTAGTACAGTAATATGAAACCTTTTTACATTATTGTGCAGGTTTTCAGAACTTTTTGTTCAAACTAATGGTTTTATTTCCTATTTTAACATTAGGATTCAAAACCAGACTAATGTACATAAATGTAACAAAATTAAACTATATACACTGAGAAAAAAAGAAAATAATTTTTCATGCTAACCTTTTCCTATCTTTCACTTTCCAATTAGTATAACTAAGCACATCTTTTCCCAATTTAATTTAGGATGAAGTAATACAAATTTTATGACCACCTCATAAAATGTCTTTATGGAGAAAAATGTAATTTTTCATTGGATTTCACCATATTTACTGGTGAACTGGCAGCATGGTCACCCTAGCTCCATAAAGTCGGGCTACAATTAGAGAGTAGCAAGACCATGATCATGAGGAAACTCAATGTTCATGATATCCAAGGGAGAGCAAACACTACATATCACAATGATGATAGTCCTATTAAATTCAAGTTCATGTAGAAAATTATTACTCTCATTTAAGCTAACTGGAAGTAAGTCAAATAGTTGAAAAGTTAGAATGAAGAGCAAAATTTTCTTTTCACATGGATGAAGGACACTTAGCTCCATTTAAAGTAAATTCTGTCCTGAGTCCCTGTTCCTTCAAAAGGATAAATTAAAGTTCAGTTATTGCAAGCAAAGCCACAAATGGCCTTTTTCCCATCTTGAAGATGTTTGATACAAAAGGATTTTGATTTTTTAAAGTACTGGATGTAGTGTAGCAGTTGAGGCAGGCTAGTACTTAAGGCCTATTCCCTATGACCCCCCCTCATGCTTGGTGTTCTCAGGAGTGATCAGGATCACCTCACTGCTTCAGAGAGCACTAGAGGCTCCCACATACTTATGGGGAGGAACAGAGGTTATATGGCTCCATGGGGAGGAAGAGGCACCATACTTTGCTAACCAAAACCCAGGGAACTGTCAAAATCCTGGCAAAAAAAATTAAGACTGAGTTAAGAATCAGTTCCATGGAAGCCCTCACTCTGACTAGCATTCTACAAGATATTATCACCAAGAAAAAGAAAAGAAAAAGTGTTGAAAGCCTGGAAAAAAGAAGGAAAAGGCTTAATCTTACAACCATGGACTCTGGCTGATAAATTCAAGGCCCATAATTGGGTTACTCCCCGCCTGCCCCCCACACACAGTGAGCTGTTGTCTAGGCTGACATATGAGTTCCTCAAAACCATGTAGGTCATTACCAAAACTCTTGATTACCTGCCAGAGATTTAAAAAAATTTAGACCCTATTATTGAAGAGGCTGCAATCACAAGACATGGAAATACAATGCTGGTTTGGAAAGGGAAACTAGCTCCCTCCCAGCTAACTCTCATAGTGCTGGAGAGCCCTATTGGAGCTGCCTGAGGATGATGGTCACCTACAGCATGGATAAGCAGTGGACCCTGAAGACTACAAAATCAACCAGCTGGAAAGATGTACATACTTTCGCAACAGTGGCCTCTAAAAGTAACCACCTGTTCTCTGATTGGACTCAAGGCCTGCTCAGTGGGAGGGATCGCACAACTGGTACTGGAAACCAAGTTCAGAATCCCATGGTCAGGTAAGAGTGGGGCTGGCACACCAAAAATCTCCTAAACAACTTTGTATAGTCCCTTTAACCCAAATTGCTCTCACGTTTGCTTGGAGAATCTGTTTTATTTTCCAGATGGCAGAGAAATTGAAGGAGAGTCTAGATCCACTGATAAGACAAGAAGATAGCCAACTGCCCACCATCAGATTTTCCACCTCTACCACATCGTTCAGGGCCCAGGAGAAATTGCAGAAGAAACAACATCATGAATACTTTTCTTACTGTTAGCCTGATAATCAGCCCCAGGGTGATGGTGTCAGACACTTAGAATAATCAAAACCTATACAAGCAGAAATCCAGAGACTTACAAAGAAGTCAACACTAAATCAGACTGCCAACAGACCTGCCATGGTTCAGGGAAATTAGCAGGAGAGGGTGTGGAAAGATTGTAAGAGCCACAGAGTGGATAGGAACATCCTGAGGCATGATCCTCCACTATATCACATGGATTGATTGATTCATGACCCCATAGTGACTACCATAACCGCACTGAGGAGGGCCCTAAGGATAATGTGAGTTGAGGTGAGCAAACTATAGTGTATAACCTGTTACTATATATCTATACCTATATCTATACCTATACCTTTATCTATATCTATATTTATATCTATATTTTTAAAATCCTAATGGGCTTTGGAAATAAGTATCTTCTGGAAGGAGTGGTATAAAAAAGCCAGGGCAGTTCCAGGAGAAACAATGACTTGGGCAAAAGCATGGAAATGAGTAACTGATAAGGTTCTTACTGCCATCAACTCCCAGCATCTGTGCTTGGGCAGATATTAGGCAGTGGGAACTAAGGAATTGAGGGTCGGAGGGCAAGTGTACAGCACAGGATGGATATTATCAGAAAAGACAGAAGACATGCATGTGTTCCTCAATGTCCTTCACCAGGCAAGGAACTTTGGAGCATAGGTAGGGTTCCTGAGAACAGTTGGTGAAAATGGGTAGAACAGGCATTGCTCCCCAGGTGACACTGGGCTCTGAGGACACTAACAGTGCTGCATCTACTAGATTGCTAAAGAGCAAGTAAAGAATAGGATTTGTTACCTTTCTCATTCTTAGAAAACTTGTTGTCCTGAAGATGTTCTCTTATTTCCAGAAAGCAATGCACAGCAATGGTAAGGAGCAGGCAGAGTGGAAGGTCAGCTCTGACTCTCAGAAGAAAATGTCCAGTGGATGGGCTTGGCAGGAGTTGTGCCTGCACTGGAAACCTTGGGCTAATTAGACTGTGTCTTAATAGGTCACTGTATGGTGAGAAGAAAGTAGGCTAGCAAATGCCTGGGAAGTTCCTGTGTTCTAAAGAGTTGAGGCAAACTTTTCCTATAAGGAAACTTTTTGGCAAATATGTAAGCTCCACAAAGAGGCTAGAGCCATGATTATGATGCCCAACTCCAGTGTGCTTGATTCTTTTTCTCTTACTCTGGGTCCAGACCACCCAGAGGGAAAGAGATGTAGAGCTGGCCTAAGAAGACCCTCGAGGCCAGTTTCATGGTATGAAACTGGATGTAATAAAAGGATCTGAAGGGGCTGGAGAGATGGCTCAGCAGTTAAGGCACTTGCCTCCAGTGCCTAAGGACCCGGGTTCAATTCCCCAGTACCCACAAGGTGGTGGCCCTGGTGCTCTCTTTCTCTCTCTCTCTCTCTCTCTCTCTCTCTCTCTCTCTCTCTCTCTCTCTCTCTCTCTCTCTCTCTCTGTATGTCTCTGCTTGCAAATAAATAAATAATTTTTTTAAAAAAAGTATCTGAAGAGTTCAGAAACAAAAGAGCAGTTTACATTTCAGAGGTTGATTTTGAAGCAGTCTTTGTGAGTGCAGGAAACCTGAGGTAGATACCATAAGGTGAGGCAAGCCCACCTGCTTGTCTGTCCATTGATGATCTTCTGAGCAGTGTGATCACTTCACATATAAATGGGGAGGGGTACAATTTTATGGTTGATCTTTTCCTACAAGTTGGGCAAGTGTTTGCATTCTTAAGGGAATCATAGAGGTACTAGATACAGAAGACATGTGGGAAAACAGTGAGACATCCATTCTGCACAATCTCAGAGTATCCATCCATGCAGATTGGACAATTGACAGTACACAAGGGCCTGAGTCCTATAGCTCCCTCACATCATGTGTATACACATGCATGTGCACAGGTACACACACACACACACACACACACACACACACACACACACGCACACACTGTCTCTAGATAGTTGTTCATCATTGTTGCTTACCACATAGTTGTCAGTTGGTTTTAGAAAAAAAATAAAAAGAAAACACCTAACAATACTCCTTGGCCTTCTTTCTTCAACAATCACAGTAAAGTTATTGTGAGTCAGGTTGACAACAATGGGCTCTGTAGAGTCACAGGTGTGGTCCACAATTTCATCTCTAGCAGTTTCTGCAAGTTTTATGGATTCTGCTTGGAATGTAATCTCAGGGGTTGAAGTAGCCTCCCAGGTTGGCTTCTGGGAATGTTTAGAACTTGCTATTCTACCATGAAGCTTTCTGTGAGGTTTTCTTATACTCATGTGATCTTTGGCTCTAATCTACAGAAAAGCTATACCAGGGTTTACTAAAATGAAGAGGAATATCCGCAATCTCTCATACCTGCTGGCTACTCATCTTCTGAATTTTGAGCCCACTAGATTTCTAGTAACTTCAGTTCTTTCCCCAGCCACTGAGAAGACCCATATGAGAAGGACTCCATGACCTCAAAGCCAGATTTCCAGAATTATTTTCATCTTGGGAAAGTAACTCATTGCTCATTAAGCAACTGCTCTAAATTTCCCTTCCATGCATTTGACTACATTAAATATCTCAGATACATGGAATAATGCAGTATTTATTTTTTTTACTGACTTGTTTCACTAGCATAATGTCCTTAAGGTCCATACATGTTGTAGCATGTGACAGAATTGTCTTACCTTTTAAGGTGAAACATTGTTGCATTGTGTGTATTATATATATTTGTCCCCCAACAGATATTTGGGTTGCTTTTACCTCTTACTGGGAGTAATGCTACTATGATCATAAGCGTATAGATATCTCTTCAAGATCCTGCTTCCAACTCTTTGGGCATGTACTCAACAGCCAAAATGCTGGTTAGTATGGTAATTCTAATTCTAATTTTGAAGAGCCATCATATTGTTTTCTATAGCAGCTAAACTATTTTACATTTGCACTAATAGAATCCAAAAATTCCAAACTCTCCACATCCTCAATAACATTCCTACTTTTTTGTTTTCTTCATAAATGCCATCCTAATAAGTGTGAAGTAATATTTCATTGTGACTTTGATTCGCACTTCTCTAACAATTAGCAATGTTGGGTATCATACAATATCTTGGCCAGGATATGAATATAAAATGATATATAATCTTTAGAAAAAATGTCTGTTCAAATGCATTGGCCATTTTAAATTGGGTTATTGTTGAAGTAACTGATTAGTTGTGGTTCTTCATATATTATAGATATTCTTTGGAATATATCTGCCCATTTTTGTTTTCTTTTCACTAAGTTGATTGTATCTTTTAATACACACCACTTTTTAAGTTTGTTTTAGTCCAATTTATCTTTTTTTCAGTTAGTTGCTTGTTTTTTGTCATATCAATGTCATTGCAAAATCTAGTGTTCCGAAGCTTTCTCCCTATGTATTCTACTGAGTTTTACAGCTATAAGTGTTAAATTCAAATTATTTGTCATATGTGGTAAAAGGTATGATTCCATATTCATTGTTGTGCATGTGAATACACATACAAAAGCATGTGCTGAAGACGTCGTCCTCTCCCCATTGAATAGTCTTGGCACCCCTGTCAAGCCCTTGAAAAGGCTTATTTATTCATGCTCTGTTCTTTTCCATTTGTCTCTATATATGTTTTTCTGCAAATATGGCACTGTTTGGATAACAGTTGGTTTGTAATCAATTTTGAAATCAGGGAGTGTGAGCCCACTGACTTTGCTCTTTTTTAGGATTGTTTCAGCTATATGGGATTCCTTGAGACTCTGTATGAGTTCTATAATTGATTATTCTATTACCAAAAAAATGCCTTTAGAATTTTGATAAAGAGAGCATTGAATTTATAGATTACTTTGAATAATACAGAAATTTAAGCAATACTAATTATCCAGACCATGAAGGCAGAGTGTTTTTAATTTTTTTTTAATCTTATCGATGCTTTATTGTTTTCAATATACAAATTTTTCATCTTCTTAGTTGATTTTACTCTTAAGTATTTTCAATGCCATTGTGAATAGGATAATGTTCTTCATTTATTTTTCTGCCAATTAATTATTGTGTCTACAGCTACTACTGATTTTTGCATGTTTATTTTGTAGCCTGCCATTTTATTAATTTTTAAATTAGTAACAGCAGCAAGACTGAAACTCAAATATATTCCTAGTGTTACAACAAAATACAAAAGGTTGGGTAATTTATTGGGAAATAAATTCATTTTTCCACATTTCTAAAGCCTGAAAAGCCGAGAATCAAGGCAACACTAGATTCAGTGCCATGTCTCATGAGGGCTACTCTTTGCTTTCAAGCTGTCATCTCTTCCTAAATCCACATATAAATGAAGGCAAACAGAGAAATACTACCTCTTCGCATGGCTGAATGCAGAAAGCCAAGAAGGCCTGGCTAGTTCCATCCATCTCTTATGTAAAGTACTGATCCCATCTATGAGAATGGAACCCTCATGAACTTATCGCCTCCAAAAAGTCCCATCTTTTAATGCTGTTGCATTTAGGGTTACATTTCAACATGAATTTTACAGGTAACATAAACATTCAAACCTGAGCAAAAAGTTGCATCACCTAATACCACCCATCAACATTAGTGGCTATTGCAGCATATGAGTGAACCACTTTTACTGGATACATAAGAAAGACAGATACAAATACTTTTCTAAAAGTGTAATTCATTAAATATTATAGTAAAGTCTCAAGAATACAACACTATCTCTTTTCATAGAAGTCATACCAAACTTAAAGTTTGGCAAATAGTCTCAGAATTTCAACATCTCTCAGTTTCCTAATTAACTCCATTCAAATTCCCATAGGTTAAAAAACTGGAATAGAGGCTGGAGAGATGGCTCAGCAGTTAAAGGCATTTATTTGCAAATCATGACAGCCTGAATTCAATTCCCTAGTACCACATAAATCCAGTTACACAAAGTGTGCATATGTCTGGAGTTTGTTTACAGTGGTACTATGCCATGATGCACCCATTT
Organism: Zapus hudsonius; assembly: GCA_004024765.1. NCBI lineage: Eukaryota > Metazoa > Chordata > Mammalia > Rodentia > Dipodidae > Zapus > Zapus hudsonius. Next base: position 6,457 of record PVHP010020137.1, on the reverse strand, counting down.
TCATTTTCTCTCTCTCTTTCTTTCTCTTTGTCTCTCCCCCGCTCTCTTTCTCTCTTTCTCCTTGAAAATAAGTAAATAAATGAGTATTTTTTTAAAAAAAAACTGGAATAAACTGTTTTCCATGAATCCCTTTCTTATACTACCCTTTCCCAGAACTTGGAAGGCTAAGATAGGAGGAGTGCCATGAGTTCCAGACCAGCCTGGGCTACAGAGTGAGTTCTATATCAGCCTTGTCTTCAAGGAGACCCAGCTTCTAAAATCCAGATGCAAGAAAAAAAAAAAAGAAAGAAAGAACCAAGTATCAGGCAATAGCTGAGACAATGATCATGGGCCAGTGAAGGAATTACGGACTCAAAGCAGGAGTGAAGTCACGATGAGTGTGTGGGGAGGATCTGAGGTCATGCTGGATTAGTCCATCTTCCACATAGGCATGAATAATTATAAAAATATGCTATTCTTTACACCACCATCTCCTTGCAGCCTAAAACTGTTCTAGGGAGATTTGAGGAAGAGTGAACTTCTTTAACTGCAGCAGTCTCCAGCTGGCATCCCACCATCACCACATATATATACACTGTGTGCCCCAGCCCAGCACCCTTTGAACAGTGGCATCATCCAGAACTCAGCTCTGTGGATCTTTCAGGTAGGGGTTCATGCTTACTGGTCTGCACACCGATGGATGAAAGGAATGATAGGTGGATAGAGGATTTTAGGCCTTGGTGAACAGAGCAGGACTGGGAAGTAAGAGCTCCTCATGTGAGCAAAATCTTGGAAGGATGCAGTTGGAATGCATGGATCCTGCTCAGCATTGGAGAGTCTGAGAAGATGGCTTAAGATTCCAAATGAGAAAAAGTTGATTGATGTCTGGGGATCCCCTTGCACCCTCAAACTTGCCATGCAACCTTGTACAGAAAGGCTTTTTTAATCTCTCTGTGCCCTATTTTCCCCATTTGCAAGAACTGGTTTCACACTCCTGGTATTCTGGCGGGTACTTCAGCTGAGGACTCCAAAGAATCAATAGGAGAGAACATGACACACCTGTGCTGAGGCCTATGGACTGAAAGCACCCTGTAAGAATCCTCTCAGTGAGACCAGAGGCCACTTTTTGGATATGTGTGATATGTAGGGGTGAGCTGGGACACTCTCTTTGGAAGGTTTGCACCTGCAGAGCATTTGATTACAGTTCTACCTATGGCTTTGGAAAAAGCTGGAGCCTGTGTGCCCTCAGGTGATGTTGCCTCTTTCCAATTGGACTGGTGTCTAATAAGTATTGAGAGTCTCTAGCTATGGCAACAGAACCTCAACTTTCTAGACATGATTGCTAAGGGAGACCAGAGGAACAGTAAGCTTTTTAAGAAGCTCACTTGGTTTTGTCCTGGATACTTTCTCCCAAAAATGTGCTTTCTCTGTGCTCACCTTGGGGACAAAGGGAAAAATAAAGAAGAGAACAAAAAAGATGGATATGCAAGGTAGTTGGCAGGGGGAGGGATATTCATGCTCATGTTTGTATTGTGTGTGTGTTGAAGAGGAAGATAAATACAACAGGGAACTCCCTGGAATCTAGCCCATGCAGAGGACAGGATTTGAAATCTTTAGCCAATATTCTCAGTTCTCAAGGTGTCTGTGGTAGTTTGAATAATGTCCCCCAATAGATTCAAATGTTTATTATAATTGTAAATTGTCTCCAGCCAGTTCTGGCTGGAGGAGGTGTGTCACCTTGGCCAGATCCTAGGGTTCAGCCCTAAGGTATTTCTGGGGTGGGTCTGGAATTCTAGCTATACATATGCAAAAAGCAGTCTGAGCTCAAGCCTGTAGTTCCTCTTGTTTGCTAGTTTGGAGTGTGCTTTCTTGCTTGCTTCTGGAGGTGCTGTTTCTCTCTCTGCTTGCTTCTGTAAAAGGGAGCCAACCTTTTCCTTAACTTCCCCTGGATATGTTCAATAAATACCTTCCTCCACCAAATTGTGCCTGGTTTGGAGATTCATCCCAGCGACATGTGGCTGAATACAGCAGTATCCTCTCCCACTTCAACATTGTCATTGTCGTTGGGGAAGAGCTTTTAGCCACTGAGAGACCACAACCTGGCTGGACATGGGGTGTGCAAGCAGGAGGTGTTCCCTCCTGGAAAATAATGATGTTGCCCAATTAGCCCACCATGAGAGTGCTTTGGAGACACACAGGCTTCATCCCATATTGATGGGGATGTGAAGCAAAGAGGTACAGAGCAGGGATGGGATAGGTGGAGTGTCATACATACTGACCTAGGCAGAAAATGGACTCCACTCATTCTCAATCCGTATGTATCAGCTATCTGTGATAGCAGTGGAAATTGCACTGACTATCTATATGGCTAAGAAGATGGAAACCTTAATGAGAGGAAAGCTATTGGGGTTGGGTTTTCCGAGGGGAGCCCAGGGAAAAGCTTTAGCCAGTAAGTACTAGTTTAGAACTCATGGCTAACACACGCTTTCAACTACCTTGTTGTTGGAGGCCTAAAAATTAGCACAGTTTTCATCACATCTAATTGCTGTCAAAAAGTCACTATTATGATTCTAGTCCTTTGCAGGAGATGAAACAAGATTCAAAATACTCAATAGTGTGGTTGAGTGGGCCACGTGTGTAACACATGCATGTACACACAGTGATGGAGCCACTCCCCCTCCTTGGGCCTCACTTGGGCTTCTACTCCGTTGTAAGGTGTGAATTTCAGTTACTGTGTGGATCAGTGTTCATAGGTGACACACAAATGCTTGTTAATTCACAGCTTTTGGGTATAGCCAGATAATAACCTTTTATTTGATTCCCTTTACTTTGGACAGATTAAAATGGAAATCAATGCATTGTAGCCAGAACTCTGATTGGGGAAATAGTAATGTGCTAAAGCAATTGCGCCTTATGTATTCTCTACTAATGAAAACCCAGATTGCTTGCTAATTCCCTGTAACTGAAGTATTATGTGTTGCACTTCTTCCAAATGGGACTACATGAACATTTCTTTCTGATAATTCCCAGAGTCAGTGGATGTGTGTTAGTCTCTCTAAAATGGCCCTTTCTACATTTTCTTCAGTATTGTGAAAGAGGGCTACTTTTTATTAGTTCTTTATCTCACATAGCACTTATTATTCACTCACTTTTGAACATTTGTGATGATGTACATCCAGTGTGCTTTAATTTTTGTTTGTTGATTCCTTTGACTTTGCATTATGTTCTATATGCTTTACATATTAAAAGCTAGTCTAATGGCAATATAAATAACAATTGTTTAATCTACCCATTATCCTTGTCTTTGCTATTACTCAATAGAATATCTTAATTTTTGTATGAATTCAATTCTTGTTCACCACTTGGCTAACAGACCCTGGGCTGAAATGGAGATAGTTCCTTCCTGGCAAATAACATAGGCCCTGAACCTGAGTCTTAGGTGAGGTGGGGGTACAGCAGGTATTCTGGCGGGTACTCCAGCTGAGGACTTCAAAGAAACAATAGGAAAGAACATGACACACTTGTGCTGAGGCCTATGGACTGAAAGCATCCTGTAAGAGCATTCATTCCACTATATGATCCCTTTCAATTTTAGGTCTTCAAGTATTTCATCCTGTCCATTTTATCCAAATACTAGTATTTCTGGGTTTTTCTTCATATTGCTACCATACTGTTGTCTTCATGGAGAGTTCTAGATCATTAATCCCTTCTATATTTGCAAGTAATTTTCCTCCCTATCATGTTAATTAAAATACTAACATCTAATATTCTGATGAGATCTTAAAAATAATTTATAATTGTTTCTCTTTTTAAAATATTGCTATTTATTTATTTATTTATTTATTTATTATGAGGGAGAGTGTGTTTATAGGTGTACCAGGGTCTCTAACTACATCAGACTAACTCCAAACGCATGCACAATTTTGTGTATCTGGCTTTATGTTCATGCTGGGAATCAAACCTGAGACAGCAAACTTTATAGATGAGCACCTTTAACTGCTAATCTATCACACTTGCCCCCATAACTACTTCTGAATAATAGTTTTTGTTTATGAAATAATTATATACAGAATAATTATGATTGATTTCATAATGAAAGTCTGCAGCCTAGCCTTCCCTGCAATGAAGAACTGTTTCTTTACTAATTAGCTGTGTTGTTAAACACACTCCAGTTCCAATTCCCTTCTGTTTACTATAAACTGGCATACTATTATCATTAAAAGAAGAAAATTAACTCTTCTTTCTAATCAGAACTATAAAATCTTCTACAATATGTGAATTTCAATATCCAGGAGCATTTAAATACTGGATTTTAGAGAAACTTCATGGCAAGAAATGACAGATTTTGAGAAAAGCAAAAGAAAGCAGTTTTTACATTAATATATACAAATAAGAGCATTAGACAATGATATAATAAAAATATAACCACAGTCTGGAGTCAAATCTCTGCTATAGGCAGTAATAATACATAAACTGGCATGCAGGTGCAGATATGCTGCAATAATGTGCTCCCCCTTATAACTCCAAGATAAAATTAAGTATAATGCCCATTGTTGAGCAATTTAATTTTTTTGATGTATGATATGTGAAAATTCAACTTTTGATAGTCTCCTGAGGAATGTAGGGAAATGAGTTACAGTCTAGTCACACCCAAAAACTCCAATGACCACTCTATTGTGAAAATGTTTGAGTATGAAAGGAAAAGGACCTAAAATTCAGCATAAAAATAATCAAGGAAAGCTAATATTTTTGTGAGGGGAACTCGTGTTTTATCTAACTGAAATCATTCAACAGCTTTCATCTTGTAATGCCAATTTTTTTTAAAAAAAACTTTTTATTGACACTATTCATACATGTACATAGTGTTATATATATATATATATATATATATATATATATATATATATATATATATATATATATATATACATATACGTGTGTGTATGTTTATTAACAACTTATACTCTTTTATCCCCTTGCCCTGACTCCCATTACCCTGAGGGCTCTCCTTAGTGGGGTTATGGCAATCTTCGTGGGGTCATGAAGGCCTCAGTCCGTCTCAATGAGGTAACAGGGGGTCCATGCTTCAGTGTATTCTTTCCCTCTTTGTGGCTCTTACAATCTTTCCACCCCCTCTTCTGCAATGTTCCCTGAGCCATAGCAGTCTGATTTAGTGTTGAGTTTTTTGTAGCCTCTGGATTTCTCCTTTACTAGGCTTTGATTAATCACTGTGCCTGTCATTATCACCCTGGGGCTGATTGTCAGGCTAGCAGTAGGAGCAGTATTCAACGATGTCACTTATTCTGCACTTTCTCCTAGGCCCTGGCCAATGAGACAGCACTATCCCATCTGACATGGTTTGATCCAGGCCACATAATTTTAGTAAGAACGTTATCTCCTCTTTCCAATCTTTGTTATCTGGCCTCATTTAAAGGAATTGTATTCTTTGGTGATACATAGTAGATTTTCATCAAATCATAGAATCCTAGATTATTAGTCACAAAAGGCTTAAAATGGTTTCATAAAATCCCCTTATTTTTATTTTAAAACTCTGAATGTCCAAATAATAATGGATACATTTGGCAGTGTCAAAGTGATTATATGCCTACAGCTGAGAATGAAATAGCAACTTCCCAATGTCAGTTAGTCATGGATTAAAGATTAAGTATGGGTAAGGAAGATTAATAAACTGGCCTATACAAACAAGGCAAGAGTTGTTCTTTGACAAACTATTTAAAGAACCTTTAAAACTGACCCTGTACAGCTCTCTTTTCCCACTTTGCCCTCTAAGCTAGATTCTCAAACATACCTGAATAACCCACCCCACAAAAAGAAAACAAGCCTGGAGTTTTGTCTCTTACTCTTGTCACTCCTAAATTAGAAGGGGCTTTCATAATGAGTCATACAAGTCATTCACTAAAAGTACATTTTTTAAGTTGCAAAAGCAACTTAAAGGTTTAAATAAGCTAATTAGTGATTTTGTTAAGTCTATACAAATGTCTTGCCGCATTTTCTCTGGTTAGCTTAATGAAAGTTATAGGGGAATTTTGGGAGATGAGGTCCCAGGTGGAATTATTCTTATGCCAATTCCAGATACTTATCTCTTGAATTCAAGTTCATTCAACAAAATTCATCAAAAATAATGTCAGTGTGCATGTGTGCTTGTGTGTGTACAGATCACTATAGATACAGATGAGGCTTATGGATTCTTGGCTGTAGTACCCTGCTTCAAGTGACACTATGGAAAACTGAGACTTATCAGTATTTTTTTAATATATATTTTTTAATTTATTGTCCATAATGAGTTACAACATTTAGTGGGCAAACAATGAGTTGTTATCCCCAATTCCCCACTGCCCTCCCCTCCCCCCTCCACTGGATAACCTCCTCCATGGGTCGTCTGGATCAGTCCTTGTGACAGGGGACCATGGGTAGCCTAGTATTCAGCCAGGTTCTCCTGGCCATGCCTCTGGATAAT
>PVHP010020136.1:0-30990 GCA_004024765.1 Zapus hudsonius | reverse complement strand
ACACCAAAACCAGATAAAGACACATACCACTATAGACCAATTTCCTTGATGACTGTAGATTTAAGTCTTCAATAAAGTCATTGTAATTGGAATTCAACAGTACATTAAGTAGATCATGCATTATGATCAAACTGGTTTCATTCCAGGCATTCAAGGATAGTTCAACATACACAAATAATTAAATGAAATACAACATATGAATACACTCAAGAAAAAAATCATATTTATTTTAATAGATGCAGAAAATTATAATGATTAAATTCAATATCACTTTACGAAAAAATACATAAACAAGAAATAAAAAACATACCTCAAATAATAGATAAGATAGAAATCCAAACTTCAGATATACATTTGACATTAGACTAGTTACTCAACGAGACACAGAAGAAAATACAATTATAATCAAAAAGAAACTTGAAAAGGAAAGGAAGGATTAAATTTGAAGGAAGAAATGAATTTAAAATGATTGACTCAACAAATTCCCAACCTCATATGAGCCAGTAAGAATAATGCACCATTAACTGATTGGCATTAATAACTGGATCTCATGAACTGATTTTAAAAATTAAATAAAAATAATGATTGCATATGTACATGTGCCATGTGACATTTGTGTTAGTGAGTATTCTGTTACCATAAGAAAATGTTAAAAGAGTGACTCATTTGGGGTCATAGTTTTGGAGGTTTCATCCAATGGTTATGTGGGACTCTTTTTGGTAATCTGTGGTAAGAAATACCATCATGACCCAGGAATGTGGCAGAGGAATCTGTTCCTCTCAAGGCAGCCAAGAAAGAAAAAGAAAGAGAGAGAGAGAGAGAGAAGAGAGGGAGGGAGAGGGTGGGGAAAGAAGAAAGAAAAAGAGAAAAGGAAAGGAGGGAGGGAGGGAGAAAGGAAAGAAAGAAAGAGAAGGAAATGAGGGAAAGAGTGAAGATAGGAGGAAGAGAGGTAGGAAAAAATGAACAGAAGAAAACAAGAGGATGAGCATGACCCCGATGACCCAACTTCTCCAACTAGTCCCTACCCCTTAAAGATTCTACCATCTTTCTATATGTCCTCAGTCACCATGGACTGAAGACAAAATATTTAACCCATGAGCATTTGAGGGACATTTCAAATCCAAACAATAGTAGCTTTCTTCAGAGAGAGAGACAGAGACACAGAGAGATAAGACAGTACAGTTTGACATACAAAGCAAAATAACCATCTATTGCAAAAATAATTAAAGGTAAAGACTCTTGCTTTGTTTCATAACTCACACACTTGAGTCCCTGGAGCCCTGGGCTCATGAAGGCTAGTGACCCTACCAAGCTCCACTCTTGCTTGTTTTCAGTCCTCGGTGCCCTTTGCCAGAGCCTGGGGCAATAACCATGGTTTTTCATTTCATGAGAGAATAATTAACAATGAATATTTATACAAGAAAATGATGTCTCATATCAGGAACAACATAAATATGTCTTCAATGGCAGCAAGTCATTTCTCACTTTTAGTCTAAATTACAAAATAAAGTAAATAAAGAGGGAAAAAAAAGAATGGTCACATTTGTATTACCAATGACTACTGCAACGTCCAAAGATCCTTACCCTCATATTTAGAGTGAAAAGTCCCAGGAATCTTTTGCATTTCTCCTTCTCTTCTGTCATGCCCCGGTTACTTGACAAATCCAAGCAGGAAGCAAAAATTCCATATGTCATTTTTGTTGATGAAGGGCTTCCAGGAAACAGCTTGAAGAGGAGTCATCTTCGCTGGTACCTTAGCTGAGACCCTGGCCTTCCCTCAGCTGTCTCCTCCCTTCAAGGAATACTTTCTATCCCTACTCACCCTGTCCACCCCATTCTTCCCTGCGTTCTAAATGTCCCCATGCTCCACACTTCCAACTAATGTAGAGTACATCCACAGGTCCACTTGTCCTCTGGCTTTCTTTCAGTTTAGCTACTCAGGAGCCCAGAGCAGGGAGGAGTTCCAGACAGTTCCCTTCCTGAAGGGTCACTGTCAGCAGTTGTTCCAGAGATCTCACTATAGTCAGTAACACTGGACAGAACCCCATTTGTCCCAGAATCCAGGAAGCATGAGGTCTCTGAAGGTGGTACTGGAGCCCTGCTATTGCCAACTCCCATATTCTGTATCATTAGATGTGATTTTCATTGAAAATAGTACCATTAACAAAAATGTGCTCAAATTGGTCTAAGCTAATTTAGCCATCTGTTTCCTACCATGTCCCTACTTCATATTTAGCAAGGGGTTAAAAATGACTTTTTCTCTGGTCACTTGTTAGTCTGCATTATGTCACTGAGACAAAATACCTGACATACAACTTAAGAAAGTATTTATTATGGCACTCAGTTTCAGATGTTTTCAGTACATGGTCATTTGGACTCTGTTGTTTCTGGCTAGGAGTGTGTAGCAGACCAAAGCTGCTAACCTCTTGGCAGCCAGGAAGCAGAGTGAGAAGAAGGCATGGAGGTCATAATACACCCTCAAGGGCATGCATTCAATGACTTACTTCCTACAAATAGGCCCCACCTCATAAAGGGTACACTGCCTTTCAGTAACACCACGGGTGGCCACTATGCCTTTAGCACGTTGAAGATTGAAGTGATAATAAGCACCCTTTTAGGCTCTCTAAAAGTACTCAAGAGTTTCAAATCCTGACATTGATTAGTGGCTAGAAACCACAGCAATAAACAAGGCTAGTTCAGGGACCAGGTCCAGAGTCACCCAAAATAATGGAAGGACCTTTGAGAATGACAAAGCTTTGTTCAATTTGTTCCCAGAGGTGTTATCATTCCCCATGGGGACATTTTACCCAAGATTACCCTCTGCGCTTTTATAGATTTCATTACAATTTTAACAGTTTTATGTTTCACTGTTAAGAGTTGAATAAAACTTTACCCATAAAAACTAAATCATTGCAAATCCCTAGATAAATGGAATGGTCTTAGCATCATAATATTAATTTATATGGCATGTGAGATAGAGCTTCCATCTGCAGAGAACCTCAGATTAAAATGACTTACACAGTTAAAGAATAGTTGGGGCAGGCTGAAAAAGAGCCAGTCGAGAAGACAAATGTACCAAATGGATATCGATAAGCTAAACACGGGGATCACTTCACCACACTACTGGGTGCCAGACAACTCAGAGGTGAAATACACAGCCATTAACTGCTGAAGCAGAGTCTCAATTTAAGAAAAGAGAATAAAGAAAAATAGCCTTCCCACAAATCGTGCAGTCGGGGATTTTAGGAGGCACAGTACAATGAATACAATTAGAGTCCCTGGGGGAGCTGTGAAGAGCTGTGGAGTCTCCTCTTGGGCACCTAGTATAGCGTCCCTACCAACTGCTTCTTTAGGACAAGATGTCCACACAAATAAGAGACAGACATTCATGGTACAGGTACACACACAAAACAGTGACACACATAAGGGTCATTCATTCACTCTTCAAGTATGTCCTTCTGTGATGCTGGCACTGGTCTGAGCTCAAAGAAGTGAACAGTGAGTGACAGAACCCCGAATCACATGCCCCTGACCTTGCAGCTGTCGTTGTGGAATGGGGTGACTGGGAATAGATAGTAAGTGATAAACAAACACATGAGTTGTCTCATAGTAAAAGGAGGAAAAAATGAGCCAAGTGAGAGTGATGGAAGATAGTTTAGGAACCCAGAGCTCAGGGAAGCCAGACAAATCAGGCATGGCACTTCTGCCAGAGGAGGCGTTCACATTTCTTAGCGGGTATATTTTATATTCGGTAGATGCCAACTAATGGGGACTGAGTACCCACAAAGAGGCCAGGCTTCAACTTCTAAAATGTCCCCTGCTTCTGGAGAAGGCAGCCCGGCCTCTGTAATGACCTGGAGGAAACAATGAGGCACCAGCCTCATGCCCCATGAGCCTGATGTCACACACCTGTGATGGTAAGATGAAGTGACAGACAGAGCTCTGCAGGAAGGCATCAAGAGGAAGGTAAGTGACAGGTACCAAGTTAATCCCACAGGCTATAAACCTGTCACAAAGAAAATAAGGATGATAAGAGTTTATGTCTGCAAAGCCCTGGCCACCAAGGAAATCACAGCTCTCTTCTTTCAGATTGTTTTTTAAAGTCATTAAACACCAAGATAGCTTTGTTATACAATAGATTTCTCATTGTTTCCATTTCATAGGTTATAAAACTGAGGTCCTGAAACATTCACTCAATGCCCTATTGATGCCAGGTGTGGTGGTGCATGCATTTAGCCTAGCACTTTGCAGGCAGAGGTAGAAGTATCACAGTGAGTCAAGGCCATCCTAGGACTACAGAGTGAGCACCAGTCAGTCTGGGTGAGAGAGAGATCCTACCTCAAAAAATGCCTTATAAAAAGGTAGGCTATGGCTGGCAGAGAAAAATATAGAAGAGAGGCAATTGAAGACATTATTAAAATGAAATACACACACACAGGTTGATTGCAGGGGAACTGGAAATGAGGGACTTCTAAGTGAACTGTGTTAAGTGATCACATATATTTCATAATTGTTTCCCTCTCTTCTTCAAAAGTTTTGAGAACCTTTGCCAGAGATCATAAATGGGTTTTGAGAGGGGGCATGTCAAGGCTGAAAGAGAATAGGCCTTACAATGGGACATACATTTTATAAGAACAAGATAGACATATAATATATATATATATATGTGTGTGTGTGCGTATATGTTATATACATATATGTATCATGCATATATGCAGTAAAAAATTTGAGCAAATGCCCAAAAGAATGGACTCAATTAAGTATTAGTAATATGAATAAAATTAAATAAATAAATGAATAAAATTCAAATGGCAGGCTTGGTCTGAACGTGTAGTAATAATGTATGTGATCAGTCCAAGTCTAACACTCTATGTGTTGGAGTCAAACAGATTAGTTTTGAATATTGACCCAGTGGCTCTTTGAAAACTTCTCTAACCTCCTTGAATTCCAGTGTCCTAATGAAGAAAACAGGGATGATAATAATCCCAGCTCATGTATTTTCAAAATTATTGGCACATGGAGAAAATTATCTCTTTTTCACAGCACATGGAAGATGATAATATTTAACACTCGGAAGTCAGCAGAAGCAAGTGGCTAGTTCTTGTTGAAATGTCAAATGTAATAACACATCCCATCCAAGTTGAGCTTTGAAAGTCTCAGGGAGATTTTCCAGCTTCCCTTTTTTCCCATTGGTGTGGAATTTGGAGGCCATGCATTGAGATGAACGGGCCAAAACACTAAAGCTGCCTGAATGGATAAATCGCTGAATGGAGGAGAGCCTCTGCTTCCTGGAAACAGTCCATTTTAAAGGAACGAGAGAAAAATGCTTCCTAAGCCACTGAGTTCTGGAGATACAATAATCAGCATCATTACCCCAGAGCCACCAGCTGACCCAAATCCTGCCAGACACAAGTGCTCGGAGGAAATCAAAAACTGATGATTGACTTCTTCACGTGAGGTAATGGGCTTGGACTGAGCAGCAGAGAGGGGGAGTAAAGCATGAACGTCTATAATTTAGTAAGTTCATGTGCAGGTGTCACTGGCCTGTTCCAAGAGGGAGTTTCCCCTTAATCCACAGCATCCTCTCCTTGATCATTCAGTGCCCTGGGCATTTTCCCCAGGAGTCACTAAAGTCCAGAACAAATCCCCTTATGTGAAGATTTCACAGTAGCTCCTCCTCTGCCTCAGAGTAAAAGTTGTCTGTTATCTCTAGTTAGAAAATTAAAGTTTAATTTGGCCAAAACTGAAACTTAATGCAATTCTATAACCTTGTGGTTTCATCTGTTTATTACTGCTTGAGGAGAAAATAATAAATAAAATATCTCTGCATGTAATATCTTCATTTCCCTCCAGGGGCTCATGTAGGTTCCAAGTATTCCAATAACTTCACTGTGGTGTAATGTTTGCAAACAGTTCACCAGCTTCTTTATGACTCTCTCGTTAACCTTTTCAACTCTCTCATTCCTATTTCCTGGGCCGAGTCACTTTTATTTAATAACATTGGTACAAATGATTGTAGAGACTACAATAACATAACGGGCATGCTCTTACACACACGCCACTGTCATTTCCAAACAGCATATGAGCTCCTGTTAATTACAGGACTATGAAACATGAAGAATGAGCCATAAACTAAAGAGGGAGCTCTGCGGTTAACAACACAAGTCGCAGAAAAGCTCATCTTGGTTATTAGATTTGGCAGCTGGATCCACACCCCAAATCTCTGAGTTCACTCCTTTCCAGCTGTTTCCAGAAGAAAGGCAAATCAAGAAGTGATCAGGGAAGAACCAATGAGCAAAACCAGATTCTCACAACCTTGAAACCTATTGATAGCATTTCTAGAGGCTCTGCAAGGAGCAGAAGGTTTCTGAGGCTATGGGTGTCAGCTACTTGCTGTTGGTAAGTTGTAACCTGTCACCTGCAGCGCACACTGCTCACCTGCTGCCTTCACTCGGCTCAGACACATCGCATCATTTTCACCAAGGGACCATGGGCCTCAGGCATCTCCACTTCATCCACAGGCATGAAAATCACTTACGTTCCAGGCAGCGCTCTCCTGATGCGCTCTTGCCTCGTCCTGGTCTGTTGGCCTCATGCCTGTTCAGTGCTTCTCTCACCTCACCTCAACTGAAACAGAAGATTACTGCGTAATTCTAAGTCTTTTCCCATTCGACAAAACACCTTCATAACAATGCATTAGTTCCCCTGGGCAATTTTAAGCCTCTTATCTTTAATTGTGGAATTAAGAATTTTATCTCCCATGAAAGGAATTTCATGTGTCAACTAAGCAATGTGCAGGGTGAAGGTGGAAGGCAGCCTCCCGTGGCTCCTAATAGCTGGCCCACCATCGTGCTAGCCCAGAGGTGGAGCTGTGACAAGAGCATGTGAGCCCGAGGAACGTGGATCAGAGGAGACTACATGAGCCAGAGACAAATGCATTCCCAGTTTCCTACTCACTGGGCTGTCTTCAGGTGAATGTACCTGGGCTGTGCCCTCAGAAGTTCTGCACTGGGATGGTTTCAGAGGGAAAATGCTGGAATAGCTGGCTTCTTACTTGGCAGTCCCTGGGCCTAGAATCAGAAGTTGAGCCTTCTACTATCCCTTGGCCTTCTGGGATCCTTTCCCATCCTTAAATCCTCACACTAAACAGTTCATTCTTTCCTTTCCTCTAATCTCTCTTTCAAAAAGTGCCCACCATGCAGCCACCATTTTCTGTGTACAAAGACTGTGCTCACTCTCAAAGCATGGAAGTCATTAAGCAAGGACACATCTAGGTATGTGGGAGAAGAGAAGGCATTGGAAGCTTGCTGTTGAAAACCAACATATCAGGTCCAGAGGCAGTAATGACTATGTTATCATCAAGAGCGCTGCAGTCATAAGAGAGGGTTCTCTACTAATGAACAAATGTGAGAACCTAGTCAAGGGCATGGATGACTTCCCGGTATGCATGAGTGCACACTACATGCACAAACATGTACATTTTTGCACACGCAAGAGCTTATGTTGAGGGTAAACTGACATCTTTGACAATAATTATCATTACCAATAAACTTTAAAAGTGAGAATATGAACTAAAACTTCAGCTAGCTAAAAGTAATACTAATTATAGGCTTTATGCAAATTAAGACTAATTATCATGCAACACAATAATAATATGTCTATCACTATAATGTGTCAGATTGACTTTCCTGCAAATTTCCCATAACAATTCTGAACTTTTTTCAAGTACAAGTTGTGAAAGTAAGAAGACTATAAATTAACAGGACCATAGTGTCTTTTAAAGTCCTTTGCCCATATTTCGATATGGTTGTTTATCTTGTCCCATAATGATTTTTAAATGAACTTAATGCATTGAGGAGAAAAATCTTTTTATCTATTACACATGCTGCAAATGTTTCTTCCAGTTTGGAATTTGTCGTTAAATTCTCATAGCACGTTAGACTAGATAGAAAACCAGGCCTGATTAAGTTTCTCATAATCATACTTCATTGCTCACTTTCCAAACAGCATATTCACCTGCTCACAATTTTTTAAAAACATAGGAAAAGTACCCATTATATCCATTTTCTGAAACATGAAATTCCTTTGAACAGGAAGTAATCTTTCTTTCAACAATTAGAGATAAAAGGGTTACAAATGCACCAAGCCTCACAATAACACATTAGTGTGTTTCCAGTAAATGTGTGTGATGATGACAGCCTGTCCTGCTTGTAAGATATTTCATTTAGAAAACACTGGAAATCAGAACCAGAACATGTGAGGTGGAGAGAACTCTAAAAGTTCCAAATGCCAAGACTGACCACTTTCTAGAACCTTCCTTGACATGGTCCCACAGTACCCATGTGTCCTCAGCTGCCATATCCCACTGATCATGTTATGCTACACCTGCTGTGTAGTTCTCTGACCTGCCCACTTCCCAGAATGTTCCTGGAAGGGTAATGGTTTATATTCAGAGCATCCTGCCATGTAGGTTTTTTAGAACCATTAATTGAATGAACAAGTAAAGCAATTAATAAATGAATGAGCCAGCATTACTGCTTTTCTCGAGGTTTGTGTGACTGGATCATTGCTTCTGCTATAGAAAGATAGGACATCCTGTGTTAAGGAAAACCACTCACACAAGGAAAAAGATTCCTTATGAACAATCACCACCCTTCCAGTATCTGATCTCCAAAAAGTCCCAGAATTAAATACCTCAACAGAACTCCACTCCGAGAACAAGCCACCCTGAAAATTTAGATCAAGATCATCAAGGTTGAATGAGATTAGTACTTCTTGTTCCATTCTCCAAGAGACACAGAGCTTCCTGACCAAATGATATCCTTCACATCTTGGGATGAACCACAAAGCAGGTACAACTAAGTTTTCAGAAGCTACCCAAAAGTAACAACTTCATTCAGCAGGGGATTCTGATCTAATTATCTCTCCACCATATTTGATGACAATTCAGACTTGAACCTTGGGAAAATTTGCTGAGCTTTCAATCCTCCAGTAGCTGACCTTAGATAATAGCACATGCCTCTCTCTGTACCCAACCCTCTGCAGTGGATCCTGAGTCCTGCCTACACTAAATTGGGCCTGGCCAGCCTACCATCAAGATTGACTTTTTTTTTTTTTGGCTTTTCTGGCAACTTCAGCCTGACTCATCCTAGATTCTGCCTCATTTTGGTTCCTTGTAAAAACAAGTGTTTCTCCATCATCTGCCTTATTCTGTCCCTCTCCCTCTCTCCCTTCCTCCTCACCTCCTTCCCTCCCTTCCTCCCTCCCTTCTTCCCTCCCTCCATCTCTCCATATATATGCATATATATGCATATATATACATATATATGTATATATATACACATATATATATTCATCCCTGCAAAGCATGGATGAACTTGTCCTTGGCAAGGTCAACTTTCCTTGGACAGCCACACATGTACACCACAAAAAAGGGGATTTATGCTAGTCTATTTTCTTCTTGCCTCTAGAGCTGTGTATTCCACTTGCTCACCTGCTTTTCAATTCCTGTTGCCTGTGCTTTAATCTGGGTTTCTAGACTTCCCTTTTCCTAAAATTGGCTTGGGTTCCTGCCTTCTGGTTAGTCGGTGATTATTCTGCCTGGAAGTCACCAAGGCTCAGGAATTTCAAATGATGTCTGAGTGCTCTACTCACCATACTTTGTTCTTCAGCTCCATTAGGTTTCTTCCCAGCACTGTTCAAAGTGAACCAAGGGTTTGCTGTTGCCCAGAACTGAAAGAGGACATAGACACTACTTCCATTGTGCTACTTGGTATAAATATCAAATGAAATAAGACTTCTTGGCATGGGGCTGTAACTTAGTAGAGTGCCTGCCTAACATTCAGAAATTCCTGGGATGGATCCCTGGAACCCCATAAACTAAATGTGGTGACCCATGCCTACAATTTCAGTACTTGGAAGGAAGAGCCAAGATGATAAGGAGGTCAAGGTCATCCTCAGCTACTTAGTGAGTTGATGCAAACCTGGGATACACAACACTCTGCCTCAAAATAATTAAAGACTTCTTGTGAGAATCCTGTGGATTCACAGGCAGAGTCATGGAGTACACGTGTTGCTATCCGTCGGCCAGGCATAGTTTCCACATGGTGGACAGTTGGCTATATGACAGAGAGATTGTAAGGAACATGTAGTTGACTAGACAAGAGCTTTAGGATTTCAGAGATCAGCAGTGCTATCAGGCTGTCCTTCGAATCAATCAATAGAAATGCCTCATGTAGCTTTTTATTAACCTACCCTGCTACTATGTATTTCTTAAAGACCCCTTTTCACACCTGGCTTACCACTAGGTCCCAGCGGTTATCTGAGTTCCCAGTCTTATTCTCAGCACTTCCACAGATATCCATATTGCTTCAACAAAAATCAGGCCTCAGCAAGATGACAGATTAGCAAATGCATAGAGCCTTCCAGATAATGTATTAGTGGGTTTTAGTAAAATGTGCATGCTACTATCTCTCTGACCTATACTTATGTGAAGAGGTTCCCTTTAGGAAGCAATGGAGAATTTAGAATAGGTTAGGGGAGCCAGGCTACCATTCGGAGTCCTTGAGCTGCTTTGGTCTTCCTGTGGTTTCCTAAACGCAGCCCCAGCCAAGGGTCTTAACTCACATTCTCAATCTCCTTATCTCTTATCAGATGCCATTCTCCCAGAATGCTGCTCTCTAATAAAATTGTGAAATCACAGAATTTTAGTTGTCAATGATCTGATCTTACAGTGGAAACACAGTGATGCCTACAGTGTGAGAAACCCAGGGGAGGCTTTTTCTAACAGGTGAGGTGAGTTTCTTTAGTTTATTTTGGTTTGGGGACCCTCATTTCCTTATAGGGCAACTCCTCTGTACAGCCCAGGTGCCCTGTATGTCTTCATGAGCCAATCAGCCATGGGCAAGTGTCTAACTTCTTTGTGGTTTTTGTTTTCTCATTGTCAAGCTGGAATTATATCAGAAACTCTCTTCCAAGTACTTTCCAGAGGATTAATGCAAGAATCTTAGGTGACTCACTAATGCTCAATAAATGTTAGCTCTGACTATTTCTGTAAGTCTTTATATCTCGTTCTTTAAAACAATCTATCCTAATCAATCCCTCTATTAAGGAGTTTTTAAGGGTGGTGTATTTAACCTCTCCCGGGTAATATAAGTGCATTGAAACTGAGATGTTCTCTTACAGTGAAAAGTGATCCTTAGAAAGTGCCATGCTTCCTGGCTGATGGAGCTTTGGGCAGGTGAGGATCACAGACCCTTGGTAACAAGTGAAGTAGGTGAGTGCCGACTGCCCTAATGTGTCCAGGTAGTATCGGGCTCATTGTTAAAATTCTTTAGAGCCTCAAGCCTGGAAGGTGACAGTCCAGGACTTATCTTCACATCTGTTTTGTGATAGGTCATTTCACTTCTATTCCTACCATATAGACATTTTAAAGTTTTAATCAAAACAATTAAATATAATCTTAATAATAATTTGAAAAAAATAATAATTTGAATACCTAAATATTGAGGCTTAACAACAATAATAATGCTTACTCTTTTCTAGATAGTTTTTCTCTTTCAAAATTAGTGTCACTATCCTACCAAACACTGACATCAGCTTGAATATACATTACTCAAGTATTTATGGATTTTTCAAAGCATAATATTTTGCCCAGTTTATTTCTCTAAATTCCATACGAAAACCAAGCCCCTTCGCAGGCAAGCTCCATCCTGTCCATTTTGACTGGCAGGACTATTCCTCAGTGCAAAGCCAAGTTTATACTATGTTTCCCCCCCCCTGCCTTTTCTCAAAATCTCCTTTAGAGTAGTCTTCATTGCTTTTTAATTGCCTAGCTTCATTTTCATCATTGCTCTTATTAAAGATGAGTTGACAGAGAGGTGTGGGAGGGAATGTGGCTGTACCTTAGCAAATTTCAGAGTCATCTGGAATTTTGTCATCACCTTCACCCATCCGCAATGTTCCTTTTCCCTGGCTTCCCAGTTTTTTTTTTTTTTTCTTGATCTAGGATTTTGTCGGGGAAACCTTTCTCATTCTCATTTGCTTACATTGATCCACACTTCTTCAGCAGCCTTAGCGTGAGTCACATATTTTCACTGAGTCCCTCCTGTCCTTTCCAACTCAGATTTTTTTTCCTCTGTGCATAGGTTTTTTTAGCCACCCTTTGTAAATCCACTGTGCAAAAAGCAAGCAATATCCAGTCTCATTTTCCAGGGCAGTTGGAATCTACAATGCTTTAATTATAATGTCTATTCAGATGTTCAAAACCGCATCTAGATATAGATTTTAATACTTCTTCCCTCTGCACCGAATTTATTAGATTGATTAATTCCCCCAAATGTGCTTTTTTTTTAAACATTTAATACCCTAGATCTTTGAAGTCACTGCTTGCTTAGAATTCAAGATCATGAGCACCGGTGACAAGGAAGTTGCCTTGGAATTAACTGTACAGTTCAGCTGCATCCCCAGTGCCTTCAGTCCTATTCTGTTCTTAGTATCATGGTCAAACATTGTCCTCTGACCATCACCAGACACACTGCCAATAACCAATAAAAATCTGCACCTAGGAAGTTCCACATAGTTTTTAATTGAATAATTGGGGGCTGTAGAGGTAATTCAATTGGTAAGGTGCTTGCCTCGCAAACATGAGGACCTGAATTCAATCCCCAATAGCCACATGAAAAATGTGTGTTGTCATGCTGGATGCCAATAATCCCAGCACCGAGGAGTCAGAGATGGAAAGCTCACGTGGCTCACAGATCAGTCAGCCTAGCCTAATTGGTAAGCTCCAGGCCTATAGAGACCATCTTACAAAGAGGTGGATGGTGTTCCTGAGAAGGAAATCCACACGGACGGGCACACACATGCATGCACACATGTGTACCCACGGGCACATGAACATGCACGTCAAAGAATCCAGGAAATTAATTATTTTTACCTAGTTTGTATGCCTATGTGTATAGAGGATATGTGGTGTGGTGAGTGTGTGTGTGTGGTATGCAAAAGTGTACTTGCAAATATGCACACCTGTTTGTGGGTGTGAGGAGGCCAAAGGAGAATTTTGGGTGACCCCCTCCATGGCTAATTCATGTTTCCTTGAGATGGAGTCTCTTCTGTGAACTGCTGCTCTGTGTGCACTCCCCAGAGGCCTCAGTTCCTGACAGGACTGAGGTTACAAGCAAGTGTAGCCACACCCAGCTGGTTACATAGATGCTAGAGAATGTAATTCAGATGGTCTCAGGCTCTCATGCTTACCTAACAAGCACCCTTACCTGCTGAACCATCTCTCTGGTCTCCTTTTTACATATTTAAATTAGCAATAATTATATCCAGTTATAGGGTGATATTTACTGCATGTAATTAAATCATGGTAGCTGTCATATAAAAGGCCTCAAGGATTTGTGACTTCTTTGTGTTTGGAACATTCAAAAGATGTTCTGCTAGAAGTTTTGGAATATGTAATTAATTGTCAGCTATGGTGATCCTACCATGTCATAGAACACGGGAAGTTATTTCTTCTACTCCTCTATCCGTTTACTCTCCTCTCTTCATCCATCCTTTCCTCACTATTCTTCCTCACCCCAGGGAACCACTAATTTGTTTTCCCCTTCTTCAATCCATGCTTTTGTAAGATTAATGTTTTTAGTTTCCACGTGTAAGAACATGTGGTATTTATGTATCTCTGTTGACTAATGTCACTTAATATATGTCCCCTAGTTTATCCGTATTGTTCCAAATGCCAGGATTTTATTTTTGTGGCCAAATAATATTGCGTTGTGTATATATGGCACATTTTCTTTATCCATTCTTCTTTTGATAAATACTATGATTTTATATCATGTCCTTTGTGACTAGTGTTGCATAAACAGAACTACAAATGTCTCTTCAATATACTGATGTCATTTCCTTTGAATATTTACCCAGTAGTAGAGTAACTGGATTATAGCAGTCATTGGTAGACCTATTGCTAGTGTTTCCAGAAATCTCCATATTGTTTTCCATGATATCTATACTAACTGAAATTCCACCAACAATGTATGAGTTTTCTTCTGTCAATATTCTATTTTTTTTTCAGTAATATCCAATCTAGCCAGGGTAAAATAATTTCTCAATGTGGCTTTGATTTGTATTTCCACAGTAATTAATAATGTTGGACATTTTTAAAAAATGCTTATTGGCCATTTGTATATATTTTTAAAATATCTTTAGAGAACTGTTCAGATCCTTTACCCATTTTAATTGGTTTATTTGCGGCTTTGTCTTTAAATAGCTTGAGCTCCTTATATATTTAAGACAGTTGCTTATTATTTCTACTCTAATATAACTTGATATTTGGTTTGTTCTTGAATTGCTGGTTCTTTGAGGTACATTATTAGATTGTTTATTTGCACTCATGTCTATTTTCTGATTTAGGTATTATTTGATATAAAATCCCTACCTAATATTAATTTTACTATATCCCATAGGTTTAGATATATGGTGATTCATTTTTAAATTGTTTCAAAACATTTTAAATTTCAATTTTGTTTTCTTTATTTTCTCAATGATAATACAGGAGCATGGTGTTTAATGTCCATTTATTTCTATAATTCTTAAAGTTCCTCCTGCTGTTAGTTTTATTCCATTGGATTCAGAGAAGATAATTGATTTGGTATCAAATTTTTTAATTTGTTTATCCTAGGGGAATGTCCTACATGCTAATGAGAAGGATGCAGTTGTTAGATGAAATTTCCTAATATGTCACTTAGATCCACTGGTCTTATAGTATGGTTTAACTGTGATGATTTTACTTCTATGATCTGTACACTTACAAAAGTGAGGTGTTAAAGTCTTCAACTATTATTATATTGAAGTCTATCCCTCCCTTTAGATCTAATAATGTTTGCTTAGTATGTGAGTACTCCAGTGTTGGACTTATACCTTCTTGTTGAATGGATTTTGTGTCCTGATAAAATGATCTTTGTCTCTATTTAGTGTTTGACTTAAAGTTTGTTTATCTGATATAAAAAATAGCTGCTCCTGATTAATTTTGGTTACTCTCTGAATGGAATATACTTTTCTTTTACTGTTCTTTCATGTTCAGTCTTCAGTGGTTTAGTATCTTGTAGGCAGCATATAGTTGGGTCTTGATTTTTTTTTTTATCCATTCAGTTGGTTTATATATTTTAATTTGTGGATTCAGTTTAATCCATTTACATTAGAGGATTTTTTGCTATGTGTGTGATATATGCATATGAGGGAGTGTGCATGCCATAACACACATGTGGAGGTCAGACAACAACTTTCATGTGTTGGTTTTCAAATTCCAAGTCCTTTGAGACAGCATCAGATATTGTTCAGTGCTGATTTTTCATCAGGCTAGATAGTCACCAAGTTTCTGGTAAATTCTTCTGTCTCCATCTTCCTTCTTACCTCTAGCTTGACTGGGATGACAAATGCCCACCACAGCATCTTGGACAAAAGCAGCTCCAAATACCAACACAACTAACACCAAATCATGTAGCTTCATGTCCACCATCCAGGGCATCCAAAGGTCTTGAAAAGCCTTGCACCTGCGGCTCTTCTCCCTTCAGTACATCCTGAATTTTTGGACTGACTCTTCTCAGTGTTTACAACTTTTCTTGGCAAATATTCCATGTTTCTAACATCTCCAGCATTCTGAGGTCTTCACTGAAACTTACACTTTATTTTCACAGACAGGAGCTTCTTGAAAGCATAAAACCTTGCTACACATTTCCTACCTTCACAGGCTTTTCTTGGAGCCTTCACCCAAGTGTCATGACCCATCATGCTTACAAAACAAGCATTCTATAGATAGTGCCCAATTTTGCAACCAGCTCACAATGTAGCTTATCTCCCTTTAACCACTGTTGTACTGGACACTGAGTGTGTGGGAGAACTTATGATCTATTATTCCCTCTTAGGTGCTCTGACGGCTCTATTATCAGATGCTCTCTTTTTAAATGACAGTATTTAAAATTTAATTCATATTTTTAGACCTTTAGCTTTGGAGGGAGTGTCTCATCTTCAAGGCACATTTATGTTGTCCAAATACAAATGTGAGTGCCATTAATTTCTTTAACATTTTCAGTCACTTTGTCTGTACTCCCTTGTTAAAAACTTCAATTCATTTATGTTCTCTTTTCACCATGCTACAGATGTTTTCAAAGGTTTCTGCTCCACTGTTTGCTTCACATAGTCTTCCTAAAAGCAGCAAGCAGGAACCATGCAATAACCTAAATTCTATGCTATCTTCAATTTCTTTTCCCTAATGAATTATTACTTTTGAATTCAGACTCACTCAAATTTTAAGGTCACAGACAACATATAACCAGATTCTTTTGCAGAATATAACACAAATTATCTATAGCATAATTCCCAATAGAGTCCTTTCCTTTTTCCATCTGAAACCTCATGAGCTGAAGCTACACTGCTCATATTTCTATTGGTATTCTGGTCTTCTAAACTCCCACCAGAATAGTCCATCAAGTTCTTCTTAAAGAAATATAGGGCTTACCTAGCCTGTAGCTGCATACTCTTCCACACCCTCCTGCAAATTAATTCTGAAGGTCAGATTTGTCATGGCAATTACCCTATTTCTTGGTGTCCATTTTTTGTATATAACTGTTCTTCTTATGATAAAATACCTGCTGGAAACAACCTGTAATGGCTTAAATGTAAAATGCTCCCCATAGCCTCTTGTTTTTGTGATTAAGCTTTATTTTTGATTCCCAGAGGGTGGAGCCTTTGGGCAGGGGAGCCATGATGGAAGAGGTTTGTTACTTGGGGGGAAGGCTTTGGGATTCTATACTCCATCACCCCTTGACAGTGCTGGCTAGCTCATTCTTGCTAATATGTGGTGATGTGATTCCCATCTTCCAGCTCTTGCCATGCTTTCCCTTCCATGATGAAACCTCCCCGCAAACTGTAAGCTGAAGTAAACCCTTTCTTTCTGTAAGTTGCTTCTGATTGAGTGCCTAGTCCCAAAAATGAGATGGTAACTGCTAGAAAACTTAAGAGAGGAAATACAGAGGGAACATCCATCACATCAGGGAAGGAATGTCACAATGTCTTGATGATGTAGAGTCATGTAGTAGAGCTAGAATCAGAGATCTGATTAAAAAAAAAAACAGCCAGGCATCATACATACCCAAGGATTCATCCCCAGTGACCCACTCCTCCAAGTAGGCCCCTCCCTCCAATGGTTCAATATCCTCCCAAAACAGTATCATTAGCTAAGGATCAAGTGTTCCAGCACAGGAGAATGTGGGAGACACTTCAGGCTCAAACTGTATCACCAGCTTTTTACTATTCCTAAGCAGCACTGCTACAGAAGTCTAAGTAGCAACTCCATGATGGCTTAGTTTCAACAACAAAGAAAGTTTTGTTCATTTTGAGGTCTTTATTTTAAGCTTATTTAGCTATTATTTGTGCATCTGGGTATGTATATATGCATGCACGGGTGTATCAGGGCCTCTTGTTGCCAGATGCATGTTCCACTTTTTGCATCCAGCTTTTACATGGCTATAGAGAAATGTAAATGGGGCCAGCACACTTTGCAAGCAGGCACCTTAACCATCGATCTATCTCTCCAACCCCCAGAGCTCATTTTTGATGTTTCATATTTACTCATGTGGTGATGACTTCAAAGAAGAGATAGAGATTTTCCTAGGGGATGGCCTTGAGGATAAAAAAGAAATGCTTTCTCCCACTTGATTGTTTCCTAAATGCAAATTGGCCCTGATTTCCCACAAATATCATACTTGACTTCTAATAATTTGGATATTAAAAAATTTTTTCAGCTCCATTCTTTTCATCATGTACCCTCCTGACCCATCTAATATTTAATGGTTGGATTTCACAAATTCTCTCTCCCCCTCTGTCTCTCTCTACTCTCTCTCTCTCTCTCTCTCTCTCTCTCTCTCTCTCTCTCTCTCTCTCTGCCAAGAATGAGCTATCATATTTCTTAACCTTTTTCATATGCTGTAATAAAAAGAGCCAAATGCTACAGTATGAAAAAGTGATGCCAGAAGTGAGAGGCTGAGAGAACCTATTCCTTTGGAAGTCTGTTAATAAACAGACCTTTGGGGAGCAAAGGTACTATCAAACCCCATAATTTTGTTTCCATAGTAAGACCATGTCATAGTCAGCAACAGGCCACTGGGATGAACCTCCAAACAGGCACAGTTATGGGAGGAAGGTATTTATTTGAAGCTACAGATTTAGGGGAAGTTCCTTAGTGGGAAAAAAAGAGGTTGGCCCCCTTTCACATGTTCAAGCAGAGAAAGAGAAACCCATCACCAACAACTCCAAAAGCAATCAAGTCTACTCGGACTGCAAAACACAGCAGGGAACTCCAGGCTTGAGTTCAGACTGCTCTGTGCTTATGTATGTATAACTGGAATTCCAGACTCACCCCAGAAACACTTATGGCTAGACCCTAGGATCCAGCCAGGCCAAGATGACACCTCCTTTAGCCAGGAGGCAGGAGACAAATTATAAGCTTTAATAAACTCTTAAATGTGTTGGGGGACATCCATTCAAACTACCATAAACGAACTCCACAGTACACAAAAATGCCATGGATGTTGGCTTTCATTTACTTCTTATGATTTACTTTTTATCTTAGGTGACAGAATAAAAACTCTTCTGTCCAGATGTCTATATTCCCAAGGGGCATGTCCTGTACACCGATGTGCCCCTGTTTCCTGTTCTCCAAGCAACAGAGCAGCATGCAGACACTGGAACTACCTGTCAGAAGCCTAAGGGCCAGCTCATCACCTGGCCACCAAGAGAACCTAGCTGACTCCATAGTCTGAGGCTCAACATGTGTTCCAGCAATTAGACTCAGAACCTTTTACATTGTTAGATATAAATATAGACATTCAAATTTTCTTTGGACTAATTCTAAGATGGTATACAAATTTCTAGCCTTTTATTTTGAACTATTATTTATAATTTTAAAATAATGATAGAATAAACTTGTTTCTTGCAAAAAAGAGAGAGAGAGAGAGAGAAACTTTTTTCAGCTCTTTTGCCCAGAGATATAAAATGGTCCCAGTACTCCAGCAAACACCCATTTCTCCCAGACTATTTCTCTCTTAAGCCCATCCAGGTAAGCCAAAGAAGAACTATTATGCTTTGCTAGTACTCTAAAGTCATTTTCTATGTGCTAGTTTAGGCCCTCACCAACTAACACAGCCAATCTAATAAGGCAGGGCTTCTAGACAACGCTTTCAGAGATGAGTAACTAATACCACTTTCTCCTAATTCCTAGAAAAGTTCACAAAGTGTTGGAGACATTCCAGTTACCTTCCCTAATGAGACAACCTTATTCATTCTTCTTTAAATGAATTAACGATTGTTTCCACTCAAACGTGGCTTATATTTTTAAATAACTCCTTATATTCACTTATTGACCAAATGGTGCCAGACACAATAATAGGCTGTGGACACACAGGAGTTAACAAGACTTGCATGTCCCTTACAGTTCATTGAAGAGCTCTCCCAGGACAATGGGCTTGTGACAGAGATCAAGGACTATGACAAGAGCAACACTGGACAGAAACGCATATGTGGGGATCACTGTGTGTGGGCTAGGCAAGGTCAGAGACCTCCCCATGGATGTCACACTTAAATTAAAACAGAAGGTAAGAGGAAACAGGCTAAGAGAAGTGAGATGGGATACACACAGGGTGGATATAAGTGCTCCAGGAAAATGGACTTCCCAGAAACACAGGAGAGCTGTGACTGCAGTTTCAAGACTGGAGTTCAATTTTGGCTTCAAGAGGAGGAGTGCTATCCATGACAAGTGGGGACCCTGGTCTCAACAAGACCCAGAACCCAGGCTGGTCTTCCAAGAGAGAAGTATGGGTTTTAACTCCCAGACAGGAGAAGCCATCCAGAAGATTAGAAGGAGAACAAAAGAATCATATCCACGTTTCAGAAAGAACCCTCAGTTTGGGGTAAAGGAAAGATGAAGGGAAGGATTATAGAACAAAGTTGGAAATAAAGACAACAGTTGGGAAATTATTACCACCAAGACAGAGAATGATGGTGGTGTGACTCAAGTCTGTGGCAGTGGAAATTTGAAAACATACATAAATCTGAGAAATTTGGATGAGCAGAATTGGACAAGAGTGGTGGTTGGTTAGCTGCGGCACAGGAAGGAGAGACTAAGCAAGACGTACTGAGGGGATGCTGGTGGTGATGTTTGTATTTTTTTAATATTTTATTTATTTGAGAAAGAGAAACAGAGAAACAGAAAGAGGCAGAGAGGGAGAATGGGTGTGACAGGGCCACTGCAAATGAACTCCAGACACATGTGCCACTTGGTGCATCTGGTTTTACAAGGGTTCTGTGGAATTGATCCCAAGTCATTGGGCTGAAATGCTGAGCCATCTCTCCAGCCTCATGGTTGACATTTGATAAAACAAGAAATGGAAGAAAAAAGAAGTCCATAGTGGTTGATAATTTTTTCTATTATTAGCATGGTTAAGGTACCTGTGAGAGAAAAAAAGAGATGAAGTCATACTAGCCTCCCAGCATTCTCTGTCCATCTTCACCTGGGAGAGAGTGGGTGTGAGGGAGACTGTTATAAACCAGGTGTGACATGAAAAGCTTTTCCTCAAGAACTCACAGGAAGTCCATGATTGAGTTCCCTAATATCTAATTCAAAGTGTTACAATGATAATGAATGTTAGTTTCCAATGGCAAGGTCAGGTGCAGAAGGGATAAGAGAGCTTGCCACTGGCTATGAGAGACCCAAGTTGACCAGATAAAAAGACAAGCCTCTGAGATAAACAGCAAAGCTAGTCTCACAGATTTCAGCCACTCCCATGGAGCCCCTCCTTGAGGAGCATGCTCAGGGCAGCATTGCCCTTTCTCCTAGTAAATTTCTCAAGTTTATGTGCAACTTACACCTCATACATATTCTTGCATCTAATTCCATGTGTGGGTAAAACTGTACCAAGCCTCCAGTCCTGGCTGAGGGTGCTAATCTAGGTCAGGGCTTCTTCTATTGCTAATTTGATGCTTGGGACTGCCCACTGCAAAGGGGAGAAGAAATAGGAGATCCAAACTTACAAGTCCTAGCTGAAAAGAAGGGATTCAGTGGGAGATCAGAGAAGGGGGCAAAGGAAGGTAATGTCAGAGGATTGTGATTAAAAAATAGTATGTACATATGTGAACACATACATATTGTCGGTAAAGAATGTTTTTCAAAAGACTTATAAGTTTGAACAGACACCTTTTAAAAGACACCAGATTGTACAGACACCTCTCTTACTGTTGGCTCTCAGCTGGGTCCCTCCTCCACTCTGGAGGTGTTCTTTCCACTTTTGCTGTCTCACCTGCTAAAATAATCATTGATTATCTGCTTGTCCAACTGTGCCCCATTGTGGGTTGTTTTTTTTTTCCTTCAGGAGCACAGAAACCAGAATTGTTGGGATTAGAAGAAATGTGGGGAGGAGGCACACCTCCCCATCCATCACAAAAGTTCCAAACATCTGACCTGACATCTTTTAAAAGAGGGGGTCTCTGGTTTTACATTACATGTCAGGTAGTGGTTTGGCATAGGTCCATAAGCCTCAGAGCTAGAGATATATTGTAATTCAAATAGATCAAAATACCAGGAGGAAGTACAGAGTTTACTGGGACCAGCTTGTGACCTTCAAATTTGCTATGTACCAAATACCTTTCCACCAGCCCTTGGAGGCTACAGGTAGCCCACCTGCCACTTCCCCACTCCCCCTGCCCCCACCCCAGTCTGCTTAGCTGAGAAGCATCCATTCCCTTTGGGGCCTCCTCCTGTTCCCAATGCTGGTTCAACCTCTAGCTGCGATTCTGATTCTCCTCCATGTGACCCTCTACTGCATCTCTTGTCACCTCTAAGCAGCGCACATCAGCAGAAGCCTGACACTTCCTGCAGCTCCTCCAAGTCCCCAGTCGTGGCTGATCCTCGAGGACACAGGGCTTCTTAAATTTCTTCCACTCATGACACCTTTTCATCTGAGAAAGTTTTATACAACCCTGGGTATATAAGTATATAGAATCAAATGTTTAGTGATAATAAGTTATACATTTTAAAATAATTCTTAGCTGTGTGTGGTAGTGCACACCTCTAATCCCAGCACTTGGGAAGCAGAGGTAAGAAGATCACTGTGAGGTCGAGGCCAGCATGGGACTACAGAGTAAGTTCCAGGTCAGCCCAGGCTACAGTGAGACCCTACCTCAAAAAAAAGAGAGAAAGAAAAAAAAGCAAAAACATTTCTTTGGCATACGTATAATTGTACCATTTATTAAAGACAAGCAAATTTGCATAGCGTCAAGGTGGGTGTGCTTATTTGATTTTGTATGAAGAATTGAATCTTGGCTGAACCTGCAGAATCAGAGCATTTCAGCATTCTCAGAGCTCCTCTTCACACAGAATGACAGAAGTATACTTACAGCCAATTCAGAAATTCAATAAATGATTTTTGTGAAATTCAAGTCAGCAATGCAAACAGCAATTTTAAGAAATATATCTTGTGTTTGTGTGTGTGTGTGTGTGTGTTTGTACCAATTGTTGTATATGGATTTATGTCAATACTTGATAATCAAACCTGGATCAGCAGGCTTTGAAAACAAGTGTCTTTAACCTCTGAGCCACCTCTCCAGCCTGCAGATATCCCACATCCTGTGCATATATAGTATGTGATGTGTATGTGTTGTTTGCATGTGTAGAATAGGTGCACTTGAAGGTGTAAAAAGGCCAAAGGAGACCGTTGAATATCCTTCTTCTATTGCTAATTCATGAATTTACTTGAGATGGAGTCAGTCTCTCTCTCTCTCTCTCTCTCTCTCTCTCTCTCTCTCTCTCTCTCTCTCTCTCTCTCTCTCTCTCCCTCCCTCCCTCCTCCCCTCTCTCTCCAGGGAGCTGCAGTTTCCAGGAGCCCCAGAGATTCTCAGTCTCTGATCCAGACAGGACTGGGGTTACAGATATGTGTGGCCTACCCAGCTGTTAATGTAAATCCTGAGAAATCAATCTCAGATGGTCTTGGGCCTCCTTTGGCTGTCATGCTTTCCAGCGAGTGCTCCTACCAGCCACTACAGCAAGTTTTAGAGTCAAACATTCTGACACAATGTGCTTTAAAGATGTGGTGGTCTGAATTAGGTGACCCCCATAAACTCATATATTCTGCATGCTTGATCCCCAGCTGAGGGCAATTTGAGAAGTGGATCCTTGCTAGAGGAGGTGTGTTGTTGGGGGTGTTATAGCTACTTCCCCATGGCTAGTGTTTGGCACACTCTCCTGATGCTGTTGTCCATCTGACGTTGGCCAGGAGGCGATACCTCTGCCCGTGCCATCCTTTCCCTACTTTCTTGGAGCTTCCCCTCAAGTCTGTAAGCCCAAATAAACCCTTTCCTCCTCAAGCTGCTTTGCTTGGGTGTTTTGTGCCAACCATGTGAAGCTGACTGCAACAAAAGATATATAAATGATAATTTTATACACCCTGAGGTATGAGAGTATGAAAATATTAAAAATTTTTGTTTTCTATAATTAAACCATTTTCTTTCTATAAGAGCAGAAAACTTTATATGTACAGAAAATATGCTGTAATTCCTAACATACATTAATCAGAATCTGAGCGAAGGTGTTACTGCATTCAGGACCAAGGTTGCAATGAGGTCACATGGTGCTACATGGGTGAGTGCTGCCAGAAACACCTCACATTCGTTAAGCTTTTGATTCTGAATTAATTTTTAGTTGTTGGGTGTTCAAATTCAATATTGCCAAATGTTTCGCATATGAGAGAAAGACCCCTCACTTTATAAAACTGGGCAAAAAGACGTCTCTTATCATGCCTCCCAACCAGGTGCCAGGCTCCTGAGCCAGGCCTATGCCAGCCCTACCTGGACATCTGGAACACGTGTTGGACCTGCTTTGGGAATTGAGACTCCTTTAAAACTCAAGCCTAGGAAACCTTCTAATATTGCTTATTTCTCCATTGTAACAACCCATTAATTTAAGAGACTAACCACTTTTAATCTCTCTTAGTGAAATGCTTCTGTGTCTAAGATTACAGTGATGTTATCTTAGTTCTCTTGCTGTCGTTCTTCTTGTTCTTGCTTATAATCAGGAGATTGTCACGTGCTGCTTAAAGATGCTAGAAGCTGGCTATGAGTTCAAGGTCAAGCGCTCGCCTGTCTCAGCGCCAAGCAGATTTAAATCAATACATGTTTCTCAATGACTCCTCATAGACCAGATTGGTCCTCTGGGAGATGAAAGGACAAACAGCAGAAGGGGAATATTAACCTATATTTTCTCTCTTGCTTCTGCTCTCCACTTCCTAGACCTTCCCCTCCGCTGTGCACAAAATCTCCTTTTGGCCTAAAGATTCCTAAAACCCCTAGATACCACTCCTCCCTTAATAAAACTTAGAATTTGGGATTCACAAGCTTGGGGGAGAAAAACCCTGTAACCCTAAATCCCATAATAGTAGATTTCTGCACTAATGGTAAACTGGGGCTAAACGGATCCCTCAATGGTTAGAGACACAGGCTGAGAACTGTGGTTGCTTGATATTTCCTGGTTTGTCTCTGGTTTTAGAAGAAATCGGTGTTTTACCTATAGATTTATAAGTGCTGAATTGGGGCCAAATAGATGGCTCAAGAAACCTTGCTATTGACTGTGATTGCCTGGTATTTCCTGATTTGTCTCTGCTTGTCCTCTGAAACCAGAAACACTGGCTAATAAGGGCTGTGATTCTCTCAAGGAACCAGCATTCCACATAGGCTGGAAACGGACATGGAAAAATGTGACACAAGTTCCCTGAGGACTAACTACGATGGACAGCTTCTACTTACTCTCAACTTTACCCCTTGAAGCAAATTCCCAGAGTAGGCCTGACTCACTCCAACAGCAAAACATTCAAGGTTTTCCCATAAGTTCTCTTCCACGGATAGTTTAGCCTCAAACTCTCCTGCCTCTCCTCCCCACTTAGCAAAACAGGTTTGCTCAGATTTCCTTTGGCTCTAGCATTTTCAAAGTGAATTTTTCTTTCTTAGTTTTAAAAGCAGAAGTTCTATGTTGGCACCAAATGCATGAGATAGACAGAAACAACGATCATGATAGCCCATGTTGATTGTAGGCCTACTACGTTCTGGTGCTAGAGGAAGTGATAGGAGCTGTATGAACATGATTCTATGTGAACTTCATAAAACCTGATGAGGCAAGTTTTTTATTTTATTTTATATTTAATCAATATTTTTATTGTCCAAAATTAGATACATTATATTAGTAAATATTACACTGGTGTCCCTGATTCCCTCCTCCCTGTCCCCAATCCACTGGGTATCCTCCTTTGTGGTCATACTGGATCATTCAATGGTGTAGAGGGTTATGAATAGCACAAGAAGCAGCCAGGTTTCCCCCCTTGTGTATTGTTGCTGAGGGGGGTAATGTCTGGATATTCTCCCCCTCCATTACTCTTACACTCTTTCCGCCCCCTCGTCTGCTTAGTTCTCTGAGTCATGGTGGGTGAGATTTAAGACTGCTTTATTGTTGGGATCTTAAGGGCCTCTGTACTTCTGCTTTAGGTCATGTTGAGATCGTTGATGTCTGTCACACTGACTTATCCTGGGTTGATTGATTAGCTGTGCTGATAGATAGATCTTTTGCTATCCCATCACTCTCTCAAGGGTTTCATTTGGAGCTAAAGGATAAGCCTGGGGTGGTTTGTCTCTTGCCAGGATGTCAGAAAGACCCAAAGCAGTTGAGTCAAAAAGTAAACATAAATAAATAAATGAACATTTTCAGATTTTTTTAAGAAATGGAAGAATTAGTTGCCTCAGATTTATACTATAATTAATGAATGTTTCTTAGAAAGAAAATGATGAAAAATAAAGATTCATGTTTTATACCAAGAAATGAAAAATATTGGAAATAACAGATATCTATGTAAACATAAAATGCTATTTTTCTTTCAACTTCTATAAAGTACATGTTGCTGTTTGAAGAAATAATATTACCCTATATTATAGGGCTTATGTAGATCTTATACATATGACAATTATAGTATAAAAAGCATATGTAGACAGGTAAATGAACCTATACACTTAAAATTTCTCTACATTTTTACATGAAATTATATATTATGAATTCATAGTTGTGGAATGATAAAGATACATATTATATTCCTTTTAAGAAAAACTAATAGCATAAAATTTGAATGCCATAAAGTAAAATTCTAAATTATTCAGTCTAAAAGAAAGTAAGAAATGAGAAAAAAACTAAAATGAGCCAGGCATGGTGGTGTACACCTTTAATCACGGCACTGGGGAGGCAGAGGTAGGAGGATCACCATGAGTTTGAGGCCACCCTAACACTACATAGTGAATTCCAGGTCAGCCTTGGCTAGAGTGAGACCCTACCTCAAAAAACAAAAAACAAAACAAAAAATAAAATGAAGAAGAAAAACAAATAATCAAATTATAAACCATATTCATTGTATTTCAATAATTATAATAAATGTTAATAAACTAAACACTCCAATAAACATCAGATTATAAGAATGGATTAAAGAGTAAGACTCAACAATGCTGTATACAAGAGAATCACTTTAAATATAAACAGGTTAAAAATACATCAGTGAAATATATATACAAGAAAAATAGTAAAAATTAAATGACGAGAGTGACTATTTTAATATTAGATAGAATATTCTTGAAGATAAGATATACTGTCAGATTTAAATATTTTTATGCATTTCTGAGCAGAGAGAGAATATGGGCATACACCAGGGGCTCTGGCCACTGCATGTGAACTAAGATGTGGGTACTGGGGAATCTAACCCAGGATGTTAGGCTTTTCAACCAGGAGCTTTTAACTGCTGAGCCATCTTTCCAGCCCGAGTAGGACAATTTCAGCAGAGGCTGGACATCATCACCTCCTGACCAACATCAGGTGGACAACAGCAGCAGAAAAGTGTGCCAGGCACTGACAAGGAGAAGCTAGTTAACACCCATAAGCCTGCTTCCAACAATACACCACCTCCAGGAGGTTCTACTTCCCAATTGCCACCAGCTGGGAACCTAGCATTCAGAACACAAGTTTATAGAGAATACCTGATTCAAACAACTACATTCTTTTCCTGGCCCTTATAAAATGATAACCATCTTGTAAAAATACAATACATTCAATCCAATTTTAAAAGTCCCCTTAGTTTTTTAATCAATATTAATGCTATTTAAACATCACCATAGCCATAGTCTTTGAGCTGTAATACAAAAAAAATGGCACATAATAAATATTCACACTGTAAAAGATGGCATTGGGCATAGCAAAGGAAGATTGAACCAATACAAGATTTAAAACAAACAGGATAAACATCAAACTCTAACTCCAAGTCTAACAACTCTAACCAGTGACAAGTCTCTGGCATTCCAATTCCATTCCTCCAGCTGGGCTGCTTAAAACCTCCAAAAAAAAAAATCCAAGCTGGCATCTCTCTTTGGCAGCCATTCCATAGTCCTGGCCTCTCCACTGGGTCTCCAGAGCAGTTCATCCTCATGGCTCCATTGGCACTCCATGCAATGACTCCCAACAACCCTGCCTCACATTGCCCATGACCATTTCCAAAAAGCAAAACCATGTGTAAATCCAAGGACCACCTTCTTTCCTGCATTTGTTATTTTCCTTAGTACCAGGTGGGCCACCAACTTGTTAAACTAGGGGGGAAATAAAGCCAGCTTTGAGAAGCAGGACACTCTTTCAGCATTCAGGCCCCTTACTTTCAAGAGTCTGATTAGTTGGCCCAATCACAGTAGCTGTAATCTCTCAACCTCAGTCCAGCTGTTGTCTTGAGTCTGCTGCTTTCATTTCTTTCTGTGCCTCCATCTGCTCACACCAGTCCATTTCTATGCACATTAACACTGCACACATTCTCAGGACACAGGCAAGCACAGCACAGCAAACCTCTCATAGAGCCTGCTTTTAGTCTAGTCCAATAAGGTTCTTTCTCACCCTCATAAGCCAAGCCTCACAGTCCATAGTTCCTATTGCATTCAAGTCTTTTGACTCTGACCAAAATAGTCCATCAAGATATCCTTGCAGCACTGCAAGGTGTTTCTTAGGCCAAGGTTTCAAATCCTTCCACATTCCTCTGTAAATCAGTTCCAAAAGACCAAAAATCACACAGTCAGGTTTCTAACAGAGACAATCCCACTCCTGACACCAATTTACTGTTGTAGTCAACTTCTCATTGCTGGAAGAAAGCACCCAACCAACAGTTTATGGGAGGAAAGAGTTTACAGACTCAGGGAAGCTCCATGATGGCAGGAAAAATGACAGCATGAGTATAGGGTGGACATCACCTCCTGGCCAACATCAGGTGGACAACAGCAGCAGGAGAGTGCGCCAAACACTGGCAAGGGGAAGCTGGCTGTAATACCCATAAGCCCGCCCTCAACAATACACTGACTCCAGGAGGCTACAATTCACAAATTGCCTCCAGCTGGAACCTACCATTTAGAACACATAAGCTTATGAGAGATACCTGAATCAAATGACCACAAGGTATATGAAACTCTGTACAAGGAGGCCATGAGAGGCCCTTGTGTGAAGCTGTGAAGGTTAAGCTAAATTTCAGCAAACATACCAGGATGATGGAGATGCCAGGACCATGGCATGTCTGCTAAGAAATTCTATAGGCTCAGAGTGAAGTCAGACCAGTGAAGAGGCTATGTGAGCTACAGACAGCAGAGCTAGAAGGACAAGGCTACTCAAGCCCTTTGGAGACACTATGATTTCATCACAAGTCCCAAATGCTGGGTATGCAACTGCAGGATTTAATGTTTGCCCTGTTGGGTTCAAGTCTTTCTTTGGTCCAATCTTTCTTGGCTATGCACTAATTTTTTTATTCTTTTTGGGATGAGAATTTTTTTATTCTGTGCCATTATATGTTGGAAGTATGTAATTTGTTATTTTATTATATACAGATTCATAGTTAAGAGACTACCTTGAGTCTCAGACTTTGGACTTTTGAACAGTGTTGGGTCTGTTAAAGACTATGAGGACTTTTGAAGTTGAGCTGAATGCATTTTGCACCATGAGATGGTCATAATCCTATGAATACCAGTGGTAGAATGTTGTAGCTTGAATAGAACATGTCCCCCATGCACTCATGTGTTTAAACGATTGATTCTTGGCTAGTGGCATTATTGTGGAAGGTTGTGGAACCTTTAGAAGTTGGAGCCTTGCTTGAGGAAATGGGTTACTAGGGACAGATTTACCATTTTATAGCCCAATGACACTTCCTGTTCATACTCTGCCTCATGCCTCTATAGGGCTGCAATGTGACAACCCATATGCTCTTGCTGCCATGACTTCCCTTCCATGATGGAATGTATCCCCTCAAAACTGTAAGAATAATCCCTTCCCTTCCTCTTGCTGCTTCTTCTTGGGTGTTTGGTCACAAGAATGAGAACGATAACTAATGTGGGATGGGAGAATTTCTAAAAAGAGAGATCTGCAGGTACACTGAGGTTTCCTAGTGTTCCAGGCCCTGGGATGGCATGTGCAAAGGCAAGAAAGAGTTTCTCATGCTTGAGGATTTGAAAGGATTCCAGGACAAGGGGAGCACATGAAAAAAAAAAAACCTCCTTTTTAAGATGAGTGTACAAGAGTAAGGAAGGCGCCACTGCCCTGGTGGGAAGTCATTAAGGACAAAAGCAGAATGTGGCATAATTCAGTTTCTGTCTAAAGGAATTACTCTGGCTATATTTGGAAGATGAACTGGAACAGGCCATGACTGAAAGTAGGTCGTTTAATGGAGAATTGTTCAAATGACAAATATTGGAGGTATATTAGTCAGGTTTCTCCAGAGAGACAGAACAGATGAATATATAGGAAGATAAATAGATATTTGAGGAGGATTTTTTAGGAGGATTGGCTCATGCAATTATGCAGACTAAGAAGTCCTCCACAGGCCCTCTGCAGGCTGAAGACCCTGCAATGGCAATAACATGCCCCAGGCTAAATACAAAATCTATAGAGCCAGAGAAGCCAAAGTTGTCATCCTTGGTCTGAGGCCCAAGTCCTGAGAAGCAAGAAGCCACTGGCTAAGTCCTGGAGTCCAAAGGCCAAATGCCCTTCAGTTCTGAGTCCAAGAGCAGGAGAAAAAGAGTCCCAGATTCAGAAGAGACAGGGAAATCTTCTTTTCTGTCTTTTTTCTTCTGGTTGGGCCCCCAGACAATGGGTGGTACCTGCCCACACTGAAGATCCCATGCACTCAGTTCACCCAGAGACGCCTGTCTCCTCTGGATACAAGAACAGTACTTCCCCCACCCCTTAGGTATCCTAAGTCCAATCAAGTTAAGTCCTAAAATTAGCCATCATGGGTGGGAAGAAACTGGACAGTTGGGGGGAGAATTTGAGCAAAACATATGGATTCAAACTATACTCAGAAGTTAGACTGTATATATTTCATGAGGAAAATGACATGTGTGTTTTGCTCAGCAGTGTGTGCGCAGCTCCCAGCACATGGTTTTTGATGTAAATATTACTACAGTTGATCCTGACTATTCACAGATCCCACATTTGTGAGTCCACTTGTTAAAGTGTATTTGTAACCACAAGCATTCATATGCTTAGGGCACTTTCACCATCACTTGTAGACATGCACACACATAGATAGATGACAATATTGAATTGTGGATGGTCTCAGCCAAGGTCAAACAAGTTCAACAGTATTCTGATATATTTTTCATGTGGCATAATGAAGTCAAGTGTCTTTTTCTGGACCTATTTAATACCATCTTTTTTCATATTTGTTTGTGTGTGTGTTTGTGTGTGTGTGTAGTTTTGCTGTTTATGTGCATATCCTACTGTGTGCAAATGCAAGTGTGTGTGCACATGCACATGCATGTGGAGGCCAGAGGACAACCTTAGGTACCATCAAGCTCTTTTTTAATATACACTATTTATTTATTTTCATATACACATGAATGTAT
>PVHP010020135.1:17500-31023 GCA_004024765.1 Zapus hudsonius | reverse complement strand
CTACTGTCTGTATCCCTCAATGCTGGGGTCAGAGGCATCACAGGCACATCTAGCTTTTATGTGGAGTTGAGGGTCTAACTCAGACCCTCATGCTTGAGCAGCTCCTGTCTGCTGGGCCAGCTCCCCACCCCAGCCCCACTTTCTTTTTATTCCCCTACCAGTTTCCACTGCAGTGGTCACTCCCACCCCATCGCCTTGCAATCAGATTACCGGAAGTCTTCTTCCCAGAGCCCTTCTGTTACACTATGTCTACATAACCATTCAGCTCTCCTAGGCTCTAATCAATGTGCTGGGATTAGGGTAGTCTGTTCTGTCCTTTGCCTCTGCTTAGGCACACAATGCCACAGCTTTCCCCAGTTCTCTTGGCAACAACAAGGCAGGAAACAGATCACGAGGTAAGCATCACAACTCCATCGTGAGCTCCTTCAAGACTCATAGACTCATTTAGAACCAGAAAAGAAAGGTTTGGTATGATGGTGCCTGCCTGTAATCCCAATACCAATTTGAGGCCAGCTTGGTCTATACAGAGAGTTACAGGCCCACCTGGGCTAATAATGTCATCCTCACTCATATGCCTGTGCATGTATGTTTGTGGATGAGACGAATGACAGCGGTGTGGAGGGTGAACACCACTGTCTGAGCACAACAGACTACCTCATAGATCCTGCTGCCCTTCATGCCTTCCTCTGGAATCTGTGCCTGGCTCTTGGATCACCATGGCAATGGTGATGGGGCTTTTGGCTTTCCCAGTGGGAGTGATGGGGACAGAGCCAGGTCTCCACGAATAGCACAGAAACTTGGAGGTCCCCCACGGCAGCAGTGAAAGTGTTGCAAGTCTACCCACTGTACCTCTTCCTCACATAATGCCTAGAAGCCTGGCTGTCACAGGTTAGCCTGGGGAAGCAATGACATTGATTTTTTTTTTCTCTAGACATCCAGGGCCTCTGGGGCATATGCTATGACAATATTCCACTAAATAAACCATGATGGATGGGATTCTGATTGTATGCACAGAACCCTGGGGCTTGATTCCCTAGTAAGGGGAAGGGGAGGAGAAGGAGGAAGGATGGGAGAAGAGGAGGGAAACTGGGCAGAGGACTAAGAAGAGGTGACAACGGAGGTTAGGAGAGAACTGCAGATGATAGACAGATAGACAGATCAATGGAACAGAATTGAAGACCCAGCTTTAATTGGAAGTAACTTCAGTTATTTGGTCTTTGACAAGGGGGCCAACAATGTACACTGGGCCAAAGATAGCATCTTCAACAAATGGTGCTGGAGGACTTGGATAAACACGTGTAAAAAAATGAAATTAGACCCACTCCTTTCACCGTGC
Organism: Zapus hudsonius; assembly: GCA_004024765.1. Classification (NCBI taxonomy): domain Eukaryota; kingdom Metazoa; phylum Chordata; class Mammalia; order Rodentia; family Dipodidae; genus Zapus; species Zapus hudsonius. The sequence continues at coordinate 29,687 of PVHP010020135.1, read as the reverse complement.
ACAAAAATCAACTCCAAATGGATCAGAGATCTTAATATAAACCCGGTAACCCTGAATATACTGGAAGAAAAAATTGGAGGAACTGTACATGAGATAGGAGTAGGGAAAAATTTCCTGAGCAAATCTCCAGCAGCCCAGGAAATACAACAAACACTTAACCAATGGGACCTGATCAGGCTCAAAAGCTTCTGTACAGACAAACAAACCATACTCAGAGCCAATAGACCCCCTTCAAATTGGGAGATGATTTTTGCCAGCTACAACTCAGGCAGAGGCCTAATTTCCAGAACCTACAGAGAACTCAAAAAAACAAAAACCCAAAATACCCCCTCACAAAATGGGGCACTGATCTCAACAGAGAATTCACAGAGGAGAAAACACAAAAGGCCTTTTCTCACCTGAGAAAGTGCTCAGTATCCCTAAGCATCAGGGAAATGCAAATCAAAACCACAATGAGATACCATCTTACCCCTGTCAGAATGACAATCATAAAGAAAACCAACAACAATCATTGCTGGCAAGGATGTGGGGGGGGGGGAAGGGGGGAAGGAACCCTCATTCACTGCTGGTGGGATTGCAAACTTGTTCAACCATTATAGAAAGCAGTGTGGTGACTCCTGAACAGAATGGACATAGAGCTACCAATGAACCCAGCTATCCCTCTACTAGGCATCCACCGGCAAGATGTCACATCTTGATGCAGAAAATTTTGTACAACTATATTTATAGCAGCTCAATTCATAATAGCCAAGAATTGGAATCAACCCAAATGCCCATCCATGGAGGAATGGACAGCAAAACTGTGGTATATTTACACGATGGAATTCTACTCAGCTGAAAGGAAAAATGACACATCGAAATTTAGAAAAAAATGGTCTGACTTTGAGCAGATCTTACTAAGCGAACACTCAAAAGAACAGAGAATTGAATGCCGCATACTCTCCCTCATATGCGGTCCTTAAGCAGGATAACTGTTTTCTCTATGCAGACTAGTAGAAAGAATTGAGAGGTTATGAATGAGGTATAAGGGAAGGGGGGAGGGGAATGGCTTATGCATGAGGCTAAACCAAATTAGGTTCAAAACCGTAAAAACCTCAGGAGCATACTGTAACCTACAGAGCAAGTAGTGGGCGTCAACTGTCAAGAGGGGCCATGAGTAGTAGGGGAGAATGTCTAAACCTGTGAATAATTGAGCAGTCTGACAACCCCAGGTCCCGGCCACTGGTTCCTTCCCTCACTGAGCTGTTGACCAAAGTGACCCATGAGGTTCCAAAATCAAGACAGAATTCTGTCAAAGCTCTTGAACGCCCTCCCCAGGCCTGAGGCCAAACCCTGTTGCTGAAGAAACCACAGAATGCCTTCCATCAGCACCGAGAGACCCTTCGAGATCTGGAATGGTAACCAGCCTCCAGATGGCAGTTAGTGCAGTGCTGGAAGGCACTACACAAGCTGCCAGGGGAAGCTGATCAACGACAGCTGGAGTAAACAGACCACTGGCATGAAACACAGTCTACGGCCATGAGTAGGCTGACCACACCTACGACTTGGAGAGAACAGCCAAGAAAGGAGCACTTGTGCAATGGTGGAGCCTGGGCCTGGGGGAGACAATCAATAGCTATTAAATTCAGCCAAATATTCCACTCAGTGAGGGGGAACCCTTGATTGGAACTTGGGATTCAGGGTGATATGCACCGGATCCCGTACTCTTGGGCTCCCAAGAAAAGATGCACTATGTGAGCGACTGACGGGAGACTACTAAAAATAGAATCTAGGTAATCCAGTATTTTGTATATTTGGTAACCTATACTGAGCTCACTCTCCGATGGAGATTGTGGTTGTATTTTTCAGGATGCAGGGAGAGAGCTGTGGCCCAAATAACCCTACCAGCTGACTGCAGGCAGAAAGCTGAGATCCTGGCAAGAGATGAGCCACCACAGTCATATCGTGGAGGATCCATATGGAACCCGGCAGAGAATGATGGGATGAACAAGGGACCCACAGCCACAGCCATTCAATCAACACAGGATAAGCCAGTGAGACAGAAACCAATGATTCTCGACACAAAAACCCCTAGCTCACAACATTAAAGCAGCCTTAATACTCACCCACCATGACTCAGGGAACTGAGCGGAAGAGGGGGCGGAAAGATTGTGAGAGCCGTGGTGGGGGAGATGATCCAGAGGCATGGCACCCTTCAGTAACAACACACTTGGATCAGAAGAACCCGGCTGAATACTAGGCTATCCATGGTCCCCTACCACAAAGACTGATCCAGACGGCCCACGGAGGAGGATATCCAGCTGGCTGGGGATGGGGAAGGGGGGCAATGAGGAATTGGGGATAACAACTCATGGTTGGCCCACTAAACAATGTAGCTCATTATGTATAATAAAAAAAAAAAAAAGAAAACCAATAGACTGTCTTCCCTGCTTCAGTTGGAAAGTAGAAAACCAACAGATGAACAATACAAAATGCAGCAAATACTCCCTATTTTCGTAAATCACTTGGAAAAAACACATTGAATTAAGGAACTAACAATGGGACCTTCATGGAGAAATAAGATGGGATTTGGTGAGGAGCGGAGAACAGATCTGGTGTCTAAGGTAGTTAAGTAGCCCGGCGTACTGAAATGTGTAAGGTTCTGATTTCAGGAGACGTGAAAGAAAGCGTCTTAGAGCGAGTTCGTCCAGAGGTTTGTATCATTGCTCTTCTACTCTGACATGGCAAGAGAACTCACCCAGGAGGGAAAGGTGATTGAAAATACAACCTATGGGCAGGGGGAGGGGAAGGAAGGAGGCAAAGCAGGGCAGGGAAAGGGAAGCAAGTGGAAGAGACGCTTTCTGTCTTATTGAAGGATGTGTGTTGTGTTCACCACAGCCTACCATAACAAAATACCTAAAGACAGGCTGACTTAAGCAACAGAAATTTATTTCTGATGATTCTGCTGCTGGGAAGTCCAAGATCAAGGTGCTTTTGGTTCCATTTCTGATGGGCTCTCTTCTGGGCTTATGGTGGCAACTTCCTTGCCTAGTGCTCACTCACCTTCTGGGATGTTGCATCTTCATGGATTGGATTTGAAAATACCAGGAGACACACCTCTGGGCCCATCTGCAAAGTAGTTCCCAGAGAGGTTTAACTGAGGAGAGAAGACCTATCCTGAATGTGGGGGGCACCATCCATGGACGGGGTCCCTGACTGAACAGAAAGGGAAATGAAGGAAACCAGCTGGGCACCGCCACCACAGCCACAGCTGCTCCCAGAACCACACTCCCCCACCACGATGGACTGTGTCCCCTGAAACTAAAATAAACACCCTTTCTTCCTAAAGTTGTTTTTGTCAAGTATTTTTGTCAGTAGCAACAGAAAAGGAACTAATACAGCCTCTTGATGCATAAGCAGAGACAGTACTCTATGGTGTGTCTTCTTAGAAGAACATTAATCTTACCAAATCAGAGTCCTACCCTCGGGCTCTCACCATTAATTTCATCCTCAAAGCCTCGTCTCCAAATACAGTCATGGTGGAGACACGGGCTGTTTTGCAAGTAGCTGTAGGCAAAGGGCAGGGCCGATGGAGAGAGGAAAGATGGACCACCTCCGTGGAGAATGCGATGAGAAGTGGGGGCCAGCCATGCTGAGCTACAACGACGGCCATCCAGACATCATTTGAAGCAGCATCTCTTCATGGAGGGGAGGCCTCATCTCATCAGCAGGCTTAACTTTTTGCGTAGTACCTCACCATAACTGATAGACTTCTTTTGTTGTGTCTGGTGTTGATATGTGTGCAGGTGTACATGTATGTTGGTACATACGAATGTGTGTGAGCATGCATGTGGAAGCCAGAGCTCGCCACCTTGCTCCAGGATCCCCTCTCTGCCCCTCTGAATGCTGGGATGATGGGGGTGGGCACCACACCCCCTGGCATTCATGTGTTGCTGAGGGTCTGAGCTCGGATCCTTACACCTGTGCAGCGGGTACCATCTTCCCCAGCCCTGATTAATTTATTATCATGCCACTTCAAGAATGCAAATTCCATGAGATCCTGGATATTTTCGCCTTGCGACTTAGGGTGGTGGCTGGCATAGTAAAGACCATAAACATAAATCTTAGCTAAGTGAACAAATGATTTTTTTTAATGGTACCAGTTAGGATAATTATGTCACAACCTCAAGCTCCTAGGATGAAAAGTGAGGAAAGCAAAAAGATACCCAGGGATGAGCCTTACCTAGTCAGGAAGGATGAAAAAGTCAAGGAAATGAAGGAATGAAGGGACATGATGAGAAGCCAGGATGAATGAAGGCATGATGAGCAGAGAAAAATGGGTAGGGGAAAGAAAGGAAGGAGGGCGCAGAGCAGCGACTGTGGATGGCTGTGGGGTCAAAAGCAATTTTAGGGGCTGGAAAAATGGCTCAGCAGGCAAGAGGGCTTGGGGCCTGGAAGGGCTTGACACCATTCTTATTTGATCACTAGCACCCATAAGAAAGACACTGTCACAGCCACGCACACCTGTAACCCCAGTCCCATGGGAGACGGAGATGGGAGAAGGGTGCTCACCGGGCAGCCTGTGTGACTGAAAACAGTAGCTCCAGCTTTAGTGAGAGACTCTGTCTCCAGAAAATAATGGCAGTAGAGCAATCGGAGAGACACTCAATGTTCTCTGACCTACACATGTGTATATATGGCCCACATGTGTCTGCACACATACACATGTGCATACACTATGCACACACTACACTAAACATACCATACCCACAAAAATATATAAAGCAGGTTTAGTGGAACTTAGTGTGACAATCTACTCTGGCCCAAAGAAGGTTGGTGGAGTGGCACACAGCTGAGGTGGAAAAATGCCAAGTTATAGAAATCCCACCCGTGTCCCTGCTGTGGGTGGCCAATCTATGCAGAAGGTGAGAGGTACAGACTCTACTTCACGGAGTCATATGATTGATGCAAGGCAGCCTTAACTGTCATGTCTTCCAGGAATAGCGACTCATCATTAGTTGGTAGGGAAGGAATAAAAGGGCTGTATGGGCTAATAAATATGGAAAACACCAAGTCAGAAAACTGATTTCCCATATTACAAGACTTCTGTAAATCTCTAAAAGAAACTTTAAAAAAGATTTGAAAAGAAAGAATGCGTAGTGTTTCCCCAATGTGTTTGGCTGACACATCCTGCTGTTTCCCTCCTGAAACATCTCTAGGGTCTCCTGCTTCCCTATAAGCAGAGGTTCTCAGAGCAAGGGCCCAGAACAACAGCAGCAGCAGCAGCAGCAGCAGCAGTGAGCATGCGCTAGGAACTTGTTCCAAATGTGACTTCTCCAAGCCTGGCTACAGATGTACCTGAAAGCCAGGTGTGGAGCCAGCAACTGGCTTTTAGGAAGCTCTGCAGGAAATCCTGGCGCATACCAAAGTTTGAGAAGCAGTGAGCTAGAAAACGCTGATTCCTGCTCACACTGAGCAAAGAGCCCTTGATAAGGGGTCAGTGAAGCCACTCACAGCCACACTGAGGTCACGTGGGGAGAGAAGAAAAAGTCACTGATGGCAAAGGGCAAGTTACTGAATTGCCAAATTTATTACTTGTCTAATTGATGTCACATCAAATATTAATACAAATTATTTTAGGGTGTGTGTGTATATATATGTATATGTGTATGAGTATGCACGTGTGTGTGTGTGTCCACCCATGTACATGGAAGCCAGAGGGCAAGCTTGGGTGTCATTCCTTGGGCCAGTGAGCCCTCGGGTCTGTCTCTGTCCTCCAGCACTGAAATGACAAGCACATGGTATCATGTCTGGGTTTTTGTTGTTGTTGTTGTTCTGTGTTATTTGTTTGTTTTTAAGTGTAGGTTCCAGGGCTTGAACCCAGGTCCTCATTTTTGCAAAGCAAGCACTTGACCAACTGAGCTATCTTCCAGTCCACAAAAACACTTTGTATGAATGACTCTTCATGGGTCATTTCACAGTGTCTGTCCATTTGTTAGCATGCACCAAAAGAGGACTCTTCAAATAAAGGGCAGAGAAAGAAACAAGAGTAGATTTGAAGTTATACACAATTTGCAAGCAAAGAGAGATGAGAGACAGAGAGAGAATGGGCATTTCAGGGCCTTTAGCCGCTGTAAAGGGACTCTTAATGCATGCATCACTTTGTGCATCTGGCTCTACATGGAACTGGGGAATTGAGCTCAGGTCATTAGGCAGACAAACAGCTTCACCATTGAGCCATCTCTCCAGCCCTGAAATGTCTTTTCCTTTCTCCGTCCTTTGACAGAGGCAATAGAAAGGAAGAAGAGAGATAGAACATCCGCAAACTACATCAGCAGCTTCTGAAAGCCACAAATGCACACCAAGTACGTGTGGCAGGGAGAGCTCATAATCTCAGGCTAAAAACAATTTAAGAGCAAAGGTCTTTCTTTATGTATCAATATGTTCAGAAGCACTTCACCCACCATCGTAATAAAAAGTTGTTGGGTTGACACAGAAAACTTATTAGAAGGGCTTTTTTTTAGATATTTAAAAAAATGTATCTGTCTTACTTCTTTGCAGAATAATTTAGAAATGTTCTTACCAGGCATTTATAGTTTGCAGAAGAGCTTTCAAAAATAACTCAGTTGTATGAGTACTTCAACTGTACAATAAGAGAAGAAGGGACAAAGAATCTTGGTGCGCAGTTTCAAAAGTAGAATGTGACACTAAAACTAAAGTCTGAAATTCATTTTAGCTCACACTTTTCTTAACGGGTGGGGTAGCCAGAGAAGACCCGTGAGTACTTTGAGTCAAGCTTTCGCTAGAAACAGTCTCAGTTTTTATGTATTTCGACATAAAGACATGTCACAAGTGAAAGAATGGCACTGCACAGTTTTTGCATGAACACAAAGGTTTAATTGCAAAAGTAATTTCTTAAGGTGGAAATCTGAAGAGCTTCCATTTTTGTCTCACATTCTCATCCCTGGCTCAGCTCCTTCATGAGTGACAGAGCAGCCATGACTCCACTGGTCATGAGGTCATGAACTCCATGGTTATTTCTACTGAGTATAGGATTAGACAAAGGTTAGATCAAGATTAGATTTTCCTATGAAAAAAACACCTATACCACTTGTGTGTGTGTGTGTGTGTGTGTGTGTGTGTGTGTGTGTGTGTGTGACGTATTTGTGTGGCAGTTACCTTCTCCTTACTTGGATAAGACACCTAATCCAGAAGCGGCTAAGAAAGGAAAGGATTTATTCTGGCTTACAGTCTCTGGAGGAAGCTCCATGATGGAAGGGGAAAGCCTGGCATGAGCAGATGCTGGACATCACCTCTGCCACAGCAGGTGGGAACAGCAGCAGGAGAGAGAGCTGAATAACACTGGCAAACTAGAGTTAATAAACCTCAAGGTCCTCCCCCTGAGACACACCTCCCACAGCAAGACTCCAAGGTGCCATCAATGAAGACCAAGTATCCAACACACATGAGTTTATGGGGGGGGCATCTGATTTAATTTCATATCTGATTCGATTTCATCCACCACAATTTGAATGTACAGCCATGCACGTGGAGTCAGAGGACAGCTTTGGTGTGTTCTCCCTTGCTTTCTACCACGTTGTTCGTCACTGTATGCCAGACTAGCTTGACCTGGAGCTTCCAGATTCTCCTCTTTGCCTCCCATTGCTGTAGGTGCACTTGAACTGGCTTTACATGGGTTTGTTGTCAGGCTTGCAGAACAATCACTGAACCAGCAAGCCATTTCCCCAGCTCCCCACCTGCACGTCTTCTATAGATAGTGTGACTTATGCAAACTTTGGTGCATTTCCTTTATACTTTGGATCTCTGAAATATTTCAGCCATTGAAAAACGCCTAATCCCGAAGTTCTGACCCTCGATAGAGTCTCTCCTACCAAGTCTCATTTGGAGACCAGACAATAGAGTCTAAAGCTATCAATGTTCAGAAAAGCTGCCTTCCATCCCAGACATGGAAGGGCATCTTGTGTTTGCTTTTAAGACAGGGTATAGATATGTACACAGCTCAGGCTGGCCTCCTACTCGAGATCTTCCTGACCACCTCCTCCAGAATGCCGAGACAGACCTGTGCCTATGCCTGCCTCTGGAAGGTCATTTCTGAGCAGGGAAGCGCTGATTTATTTTATATTCCATGTGACTACCTTTCACCATTGTGAGTTGCCAGAACTCATGGGCAAAAGAGACGTATCACTAGGTGACCCTCACCTTCGAAGGAAGGATTCTCTCTACCTTCATGAAATGAGCAGGAACTCTTCAGAAAGGATGCAGTACTAAACAGGAGTGGAACATTCTCAATTTTCTGTGTGTCATTCACCCTTTCTGAAAATGGCTCAGGTTATAAATGTCCAAAGCAGAATTTAGAGTCAGATTCTCATTATTGATTTCTCTTATTTCTAAATCAAGGTCTCAGTGACCAGAGGACACACAATGCAGCACTTTAACATATGGCAGGCTTGCATTGAATGCATGTGCGTGTGTGTGCGCATTATGGCCAATGTATTTGTATTTCAAGTGACCTTCTTTTGCTTCTTCCAGAATGAGGCTCAGAGAGTCATTACTTTTCCCTCCTCTTGCAGAGTGGCTGAGAAGACTGAAGGAATTACTGTGTGGTATTTAGTAATAACTAAGTATTAGTAACAAGCCTGTGGATAAGAGGTGGAGAACCCAGGGGTGAGGAGCAGACAGAGGCTTGAATCCTTCCTTCCAATCCTGGCATCACTCTTAATCTCCTCCTGTGGCCCTGGGCAAGTTCTTTCATCTCTCTCTGCCTCAGTCTCCCCATCTGAAAGATGGGGTCACCAGTAACACTGCCCTCTCAGGCTTTGGATAAGGATTAAATGAAATAATATACTGCAAGGACCTTGAAGACAAGCCTGGCACATAGAAACACAGTGTTGGTGTTGCATACTTTGAAAAAAATTTTTTATTCATTTATTTGCAAGAAGAGAGAGAGAGAATGGGCATACCAGGGCCTCTTGCCACTGCAAACAGACTCCAGATGCCTGAGCCACTTTGTGCATCTCACTTTATGTGGGTACTGGGGATTGGAACTCATGTAGTCGGGTTTTGAAGACAAACACCTTAACCACTGAGCCATCTCTCCAGCCCAGTGTTGCACACTTAATTCTCATAACAACTTTGGGGGTAGTTTTCATTACCCGCCTTATACAGATAACAAAGCCAAGGTTAGGGTCATGGAGTTAACAGTTCTCCAAGTCTTCAGTACCCCTGACATACAGCACTAGAACAGAGTTACCATCTTTACGAGGATTCCAGAGTTCTGGTTACTAATTGGTCTTGGTCTGCTCAACCTGAGCATGAGTTAGATAAGAGATAGCCCTTCTGATCTCTCCAGGTGCACAGGAAAACAGACTCTTCCTTATCATTGCTATCTCTGCAATCAGCAGATCTTAACAGGTTCGTTCTTGCTTCCTCTCTCCTCCATGGCCCACAGCCAGAAGGAAATAGGCTACTCGGAGGTGCAGAGGCTTCCAGCAGTCTCTGGTGAAGGGAGTTTAAAGCTGCCTTTTCACTGAGGGTGGGACAATATCAGAATAAGAGACCAGAGGCTTAGACCCAATTTACTTGCGAGTGTGCGTCACTGCCATCTGCTGGATGGAATGAGAATCGCCCCAATTCCAAAGCATCTCTGCTGTGCCTGAGCAAGCTGCCTAATTCCTTTGGGTTGAGAATCTAGGGGGCTTTCAGAGCATCCTCTCATTGTATCAGCTCTGTGTCTGCAGATTTTGGAACTACCATGCCAACTGTGCCAGGCAGCATTTTCCTGTGGATAATAGAAAGGTAAAAGAGAACCATCTTTGAAACAGTATATTGGTTAGCATCAAAGTTCCGGGTATCAAACTTGGTCTGCTCCCAAAGAGTGATCTAACTGGTTAGAAAAAGCCCGTAACCATCAGGCCAGGGCATCTGACAGAACATGGACCCTTACGTCCATAGCCAAAGGTACTTACAGGAAGCAAAGTTGCAATCTGGCTTTTGATTCTTTGTTCATGGATACAGAAATTATTTGCTGAGGGGCTGGGGCAATGGCTCACTGGTTAATGGTGCATTGCGTGCAAAGCCTGTCACCCTGTTCAGTTCTCCACCTATCCATGTAAAGGTGGATGAGCATTCATTTGCAGCAGCAAGAGACCCTGGTGCACACATACATACATACATGCACACACATGCAAACAAATAAAATTAAAGAAAAATATTTTCTGAGCACTTGCTGTATGCCAGACACTGCATGTATTAAAGAACTGGGATAGTGGGTATGGTGACACATGTCTATAATTCCAACACCTCAGCCTCTACTACATCACAACTTTGAGGCTAGCCTGGGCTACATGAAACCCTGTCTCAAAGAAATTAGCCAAATATCCAACCAGATAAAAGAACTGATGAGAGAAAGATGAACTCCTAACGTATTGTGGGTATTTTCTGAGTGCTTACTAGGCACTGGTTGCATGAACTTCATTTAATTCTCAGAATAATCTAGTTCTAATAATATTTGTATTTCTATTATATCATTACAGGTCCAAAGCTGATTACAATCTCCTTTATAGTTCGGCACAGTAGAGCTTGGGGAAATGAGGTAAGCTAACTAAAATGAGACAGAAACAGAGGCAGTGAGCAGAAGAGAATGGTTAGCACCGCGGACCAATGTAGCTTTCTATTTCTTTCACACAGAGTCTTGGTGTTTTGTTTTTCCCACATTTTCTGTTCCATTAACTACAAATTTCCAGTAAAGTAAAAGTGCTCCAAAACCAGTAAGTGATGAAACGGGAGATGCTTGGGGAAGATTTATCAGGAAGACCAGCTCTTCCTCTAGTGAGCACTGGAAATCCATCTAGTTAACATTGTCTTCAGTTCATAAGTCTTCCTCCGAATAGCAGCCTTGTGTAGGCAGCAGGGGCTGAATCGTTGTCAGCTGGCTTCGGATGGAAAACAGTCCACATTTGGGTTGGTGTGACAGAATGGGCGAGGACACGATTACCAGGCAAGTGCTAGATGACAAAAGGGACACTCTAATCTAACAACCTCACGTGATTTCTAACATTTCCTTTTGCTCTCAAGAGCAGGGAGCTGGTGGGAAGGTATGGGTGGGAGCACGCTGCGCAGCGCCTTTGAGAAGCGCTCCCTTAGCCTGGGGATGCAACTCAAGTGGGAGAATGCTTGCCTAGCATGCAGGAAGCCCTGGGTTTGATTCCCAGCACCAACCACTGGGCGCAGTGGTGCACACCTGTAATCTGAGGTGGAGGCAGGAGGATCAGAAAAGAAGTTTAGTGCTAGAGTTTGGGAGGTGGTCTGCTCTGTCACTAACCCAGTCCTGGACCTTGGACAAGTGACATAACCTTCCTTGGCCCATGTGTAGCACTTGGTGTATAGTGTTACTTGAGAGGTTCAGTGAGCATGTCACCAGTACTTGGGAGTCAAGGTCTACAGCACACAGTAGGGCTGAGGTGGACAGAGGAGCTGAAGAACAAGGCAGAAGGGTCCAGAATCGGGGCGTCTCCTCCAGGAAACCTGACCCTTAGAATGTTTGATACTAACTATATGCTCCTCCACCAGACCTGCACAATCTTATTTTTCTTCTCTGTCATTATATATGGCAGGTCGGGAAGAGATTACTCTCATTTTTGTGCAGCAAAAATAGATCACCAGGTGACTTGGCTGAAATGATGGATATTTTTCCAATAACAGCCTGCCCTTAGGAGACACTCACATGAGGTAGATGTTTTCCCAACCATCATGAAAAAGTATCTTTGGGAATCCATTTGTGTGCCCCACCCCCATGCAGAGAGCAGTACTAAAATTGTTTCCTGGAATTAACCAAAACCTGAATTTTCTGGAACAAGCTCCCACGTGGAATTCCCTGGAAGGAGTACAACCAGAAAGGGGACATGCTATATAAAACACGTGTGGCAGATTCTTTGATGGAAATTCCCTTCCTGACGGTTTTGATACTGATAGAAAAACCAACAAATGCCTGATTTTTGATTCTTTTAAAGTTAACCACTCAACAACTAATGTCATTTTGGTGACAAAAAGCATATTGGACAAAACAACTTCCTAGTTGTTATGTGTGTTTGTGAAGCCAGACAGGAGGGAACAACTTTTGGAGAAACAAGAAAAAAATAGATACATTAGAAGTCATGTGCACATACTGCACGAACATACGCACATCCCA
>PVHP010020135.1:0-12500 GCA_004024765.1 Zapus hudsonius | reverse complement strand
CGGGGTCCGTCCCTACCCGCTCGCCCGGCCGAGGAGGCGACGCCGGGAGCCGGGCCCCTGCAGCCCCCAAGGACGCGGCGGCCGCCGGCCCGAGCGGGTCCCCGGCCGCCCTCCGCGGCGGGCGGCGTGTGTGCGAGTGTGCCGCGCTCTCGCCCCGTGCCTGGCACATGCGTAAAAGCGAGTTGCGCCCAAAGTCGCAGCCATACCCTCCTTAGCAAATAATAACAAACCCAAACCGTCAGATCTTACCTGAAACATTGAAGCACAAAGTCTCTCTCCAAGTCCCCTTTTCCTTTTCCTCTCCCCCCTTTCCCGATGTCTCTCCCAGCGATCTGCTCGGCTCGCCACACCAGAGAGAAATGCAATAGCTTGGCTAAGGTAGACAGAACAAAATTCAGAGAACAGTTGCTCCAGGGCCTTGAAACCCCTCAAGGCAAGGATCAGGATACAATTAGCTCGTTGCCTCTACCTCTCGTCTGAAGCAATCTCCAAAATAAAACTTAAATCAAATTAGCTGGTCACAGGGCACACAATTGATCTCCTTCGAAAATTAAACCTCCACATAGACGCATAGAGAAATATACATATAGGAATTTTTTTTTTGGTTGGAAAAACAGTCTCATTCCAGCCTCCAACTTGCTTTTTACTCTCCTCTTGCACAGAAAAGCTGATTTTAATCGTTGTGATTAGTTTTGATGTAACGTTTCCGCGGGCGATTTCTGCAAATGGATGGAGTGTTTCTTTGCCAAAAGAGGGGAAAGCAGCAGATGACGATAATTATAAGGATTGTTGGCTGTTTCTTTTTATTTGTGTTTAGGGCTCTCGCTTCACTTTCTCAAGTTGACCTGACATTGCTGTTAGACGAAGGTCGCACAACTTGTTGATGAGGCTCGCCGCCCTGTCTGATCAAAGGATAGGCGATAATTTAGCAGTAGAGCGGCGCATTTTTTGGTTCCTTTGGCAACATAATGTCCCAAATGACGTGGATAAAAATAAGCACATGCAGTCTGCTTTGCCCCAATCAAGTCTGAATCAGCGCCTGGGGGTGACAGACAGACTCTTTTCAAATGTTCAACCATGCAGAATTGTAAAAAGATTGAAGGAGTTACAAGTGCATTTTTAATGGCAAAATTAAAAGAAAACACAGCCTAGCATGAGGTGGACCTACCATTTAGGTTTATTTGATCAACCTTCTGAAAACAAACCTCTTTCTTGCCTTCTCTAGGCGTGCCTCCACCTGGGATCTTTTATAGGAGGGCTTGTTTCGGTCCATTATTCCACTGAAGGGCTCCACGGAGGCAGAGAGTCTAACATAAGCACGTTTCCCCAGATGGCAACTCTTGTTCTGACCCCCACCCCCATGACTTCTTCCTCTCTCGGTGGTCTTTGTTCAGTGAGGTTGTGCAGGAGCCTGTGGTCATCTGGATTCCTTTTAGGTAGAGTAGGGTGTTTGGTTATAAACTTAAGGGTCACTTCTTATTAGTGTTAGATTGTGGCTGGATACTTTGTGAGGTGTTGGTCTTCTGAGAACTTCACAGTTCATGAATTCAAAAAGATTTGCTGACATTCCATATAAATACATGTATATATACATATACATACACACAGCACACACAGAGATCCAGGTGTAAGGCGAAGGATGCAAAAAGAAACATACATAGAACCATATATGTCTTGCAAATTCCTGAAACTGGAAACATTTTACAAGAAGTGTTTTTTAAACAATCATTCTACATTTAATGTGAACAAGGGCTGGGAAGTCAGTAGAAAAATGAAGGGTGAAGCTTTTTTTTTTTTTTTAAATACAGATCAGGACTAAAAATAATTCTACTGATTATGTCACAGTAAGAATCAGAGGTATTACTAGATTTTTTAAAATATGAAATGTTCATATGCCAGGGATATCTGCTTGAAAATAGTGCCCTAGGAGAAGAGAAAAAAAAAAGAATTTCTGTCTTATAAAATGATACAAAGCAGTGTGGAGGCCTGATATGGTGGTGGCTGGGTGTGGTGGCTCATGCCTTTAGTCTCAGGAAGCAGAGGTAGGAGGATCTCTGTGAGTTCAAGGCCACCCTGAGACTACATAGTGAATTCTAGGTCAGCCTGGGCTAGAGTGAGACCCTACCTGGAAAAAACAAACAAAGCAAAATCCACATTTTTAGGTCTGGAGAGATGGCTCAGAGGTTAAAGCACTTGCCTCCAGTGCCTAAGGCCTTGGGTTCAATTCCCCAGTACCCACGTAAGCCAGACCCACAAGGTGGTGGCCCTGGTGCGCGCTCTCTCTCTCTCTCTCTCTCTCTCTCTCTCTCTCTCTCTGCTTGAAAAATGAATAAAATATAAAACAATTTAAAAATGATACAAAGCAGAATCATAATATCCTTTGCATATTCTCTCTTGTATGTACTTTTGTATGTACTAAAAAATGTTTAAAATGATCACAAAATAGTAAATTCAACTGAATGAGCACTTCTTGCCCTGTTAACATCAGAGGAAGAAAGGGACCTGGGCAGGAATATGTTCAATCATTTGATGAGATAACATGATACAAACTGAGTGACTTTTACCTGAAGTGCTTGGAGCCAAAAAATGCAATTTTTTTTTTAGATCTTTGAGTATCACATATGCTTAAAGAGAGACAGGTCCCATGTATGCACATGAAATTCATTTATGTCTCATATAACATTTTCTATACCCAGCTTGAAGATAATCTTACATATTTTATAATTTTGTACATAATGGATTTTCCCACTTGTACCATCACATTAATGCCCCCAAAGTTTCAGCTTTTGAAGACATCCCAGATTTTCAGACTAGGGATACTTGACCTGTTTGTTAAGGTGTCACCTAAAAGAACTTTTAATCAAAACCAAAACAACAACAAAAACCATGGAGAACTATGCATCTTTGTCCTAGAATGTTGGAGCTGGAAAGTCTTTTGCAGGTATCTAACATTTCACTATAGTTTTAGAGATAAAGAAAGTTAAACAGCTTGTCTAAGGTCATGTGTCACCAGGAACAGAGGACTAGGTCCTACTACAGGAGGTAGAACTAGAAGGTGAGGTGATGTCCCCTGAAGACACTTCCCTTGAGGGGTTGTGCACAATATTAAACATTGTGGTGACATGACAATATACTTTTGGAATTCCTTTCCTGGGGTCATCCTAAAAACCTGTAGCAGCACTATATGTGCGTGTTCATGTGCATGTGTGTGTATGTATATATGTCCTATATCCCAGGCTAACCTTGAACTTGATGTGTAGTGGAGGATAACCTTGTACTTCTAATCCTCCTGCTTTCACCTTCTCACCAACACACCCAATTAATTGGTGCTGGGAATCAAACCCAGGGCTAGACAAGCACACTAACACTATCCACTGAGCAACATTCCCAGCTCTTTAAATATTTTCTTTTTATTCTTTCTTTCTTTTTATTTTTTTCTTTTTTGGTTTTTCGAAGTAGGGTCTCGTCCAGGTTGACCTGGAATTCACCATATATTCTCAGGATGACCTTGAACTCAGACAATCCTCCTGTCTCTGCCTCCCAAGTGCTAGAATTAAAGGCATGCACCACCATGCCTGGCTTCTTTAAATATTTTTAATGACAAAAAATCTTTTTTCATTGATAGATTAGTTTTTGTAAACAACAAAAAAATTAGTACCAAGCTTATAGAATAGAAGGATGGTGAGGATGGCTTATACTATTTAGAGTCATAGGCAAAAATATGACTAAAAATAGTGAGGCTGAATTTCCTATTGTCCTTAAACAGAATAGAGACAATTCTGAAATCATTGTAATCAATGGGCTTTTTACTGGAACTATAGCTTTCTTTTCCAAGATAATGACTCTGAAGGGAATAATATTAATTCCAGTAAATTAAAGTCTTAAAATGTCCGGTTTTAATATGTTTAGACTATAAGTAACATTCTAAGTAACTAACCTAACCTATTCATGTGATCATTGAATTTGTGGTAGTCCCAGGGTCAAGTAGTCTACAGGCAAAGTTTCATTTTAACTACCTCGAAAATGCATTTTGTCTGTGCAATAAAAATAGATGAGGAAACTTCGTGGCCTCCAAATAAAGAGGGAGGGCAGCCTACTTGAAGTTTTAAAATTGCCCGTTCCCAGCATGGCAGTGTGGCGCATAACTGTCCTCCCAGCACTCGGGAGGGAGAGGTAGGATCACAGAAGTTCAAAAGTCATTCTCTACAACTGAGTTCTAGGCTAGCCTGTGCTACAGTGTGAGATATTTTCTCAAGAATGAGGATATGTATGTATTATATACATGCATACACACACTGGGAGTGTAGCTCAGTTGTTAAAGGACTTGTCTAGCATGCAGGAAGCCCTGGGTTCAGTCTTCAGTACCAAATAAAATCAGTATGCTGGCACTTTCCTGTAATCCAAGAACTCAGGAGGCAGAAACAGTGGGATAAGAAGTTCAAGGTTGGGCTGAAGAGATGTCTTAGTGGTTAAGGCATTTGCAATGCAGGACCTGAGTTCAATTCCCCAGTGCCCATGTAAAGCCAGATGCACAAGAGGGCGCATATGTCTGGAGTTTGCAGTGGCTGGAGGCCCTGGTGCGCCCATCCTCTCTCTCTCTCAAATAAATTAATAAAATATTAAAAAAAAAGTTCAAGGTCATCCTCAGCTACATAGTAGGTTGAGGTCAGCCTGAGCTACAAGAGACTGTCAAGGAAGAAGAAAGAAAGAAGGAAAGAGAGGATGAAAAGAAAGCCTCTCCCTGCATCTTCCAGGATCTCAGAATCAAAAGAAGTTTCACCAGCCTTGAAAGACATAAAAACAATGATGTCATATTTTGAGTTGTAACCAGAAGCTTCTACTGAAAAAGTTTAGCACTCTGACCATTGTGGAAGAGAAAATAAGTTGTTCTTTCAGGGATGTAGTAGCCTCCCCTCTAGTGTTACCGTGGGACAGCTCATTGGTTGCTTCGTAGTCACTGAACCCTCAAATAGCAAGTTCCCACAAAACATCACGGCTTGGTCCCAGGCAGCCCTGCGGTGCCTTCTTGGTGATGATTTGACAAGATGTGGATATTAGTTGCTGAGATGAAATGTGAAATTGAAGAGACCTTCACTGAAGCAGCCAGACACCCAGATGGGATCTGAAACTTTCACTGCACTTTCCATTAGAAATGCAGAGGCCTCGGAGCTTGGATTCAACCTGGACAGTGTGCAGGAGCTCACTGTCCACTGCGAGGTTGCCAGCCATCCCCTGCATGGTCCCGGCGTGGCTCCAGCAGCCTCCCCTGGGACTGCCCGGAGAGGAGCTGCTGGCTTTAGTTTATCCTTGAGTCAGTTTGGGGAACAGAATCACCTGTTTCTTATCAGCCAACCTGAAACTCCCTCTAAGGCTGTGGAATTTGCCCATTAACGAGAGGACAGAATGGGCTTGTGATTTCTGGAGTTTGCCCAGCCACCACCTGTTTGTAATTAGCCTTTGGCAAACAGGCAGTGTTCAGACTTGATTAGTAATGTCTCAGTCTCTGAGAAGGGGTATCTTCTCACACTTGCAGATCTGCCCACCATTTGCAGCTTGCCCATAATTCTATCACTTGCAAGTCCTCCTACGGAGGCCTTTCAATGGTTTTGGTCTTTTTATCAGCATTTCTTCTCTAATTGTCCATTGTTATAATCCCACATCGTAAATTGACACAGAGGCACATGGAGAAATCAGGGCTTATCATAGTCAGGGACCCTCATCAGCAATTTTAATAGTTTAATAGGGAAATATATTTGTTCATAAGGGATATGAGCCCACGCATGGTGGCAGAAACCCAGCACAAAGGAGGCTGAGGTGAAAAGATTGCTGTGAATTCAAGACCAGCCTGGGCTAGAAGGCAAGACCCTTTCTGAATGAATGAATGAATAAATAACTTGATAAAAGTCAGTATATGGAGAAAGTTGTGAAGGGTGAAAGCATGTATATATTTTTTTTACCAGCATGAAAATCCTTCACCAGAAAATGACCTGCCTTTTAAGTAAATAATTGCAAATAAGTTTTATGACTTTAAGTTATAATTGAAATTCTGCCACCTTAACTTGTGGTGTGAATCTTAGTTTCTTTAGCCATAGGATATAAATAGTATTGCATATAAATATCAAATTTATAAGCATAACTAAAAATCCTGAAGGGTTGAGTTTAAACGGAGTAGCATGTAGAACGTACTTAGAATTGTGTCCAGCACAGGGTCGAGTTCTTAGTAACAGCAATCTTTATCAATCAGTAACTCACACTGTCTCCAGCCATGTGTTCCTGATTCAATTTAAAGTTAAGAGAAGGTTATCTGTGCAGTGGGAATTCTTACGGGGGCTTCTGGCTGATCTTTGTAAAGAATGTAACCAAATATTTCATTATCACATCTAGAAATTACATGAAAAATAATGGGGTGTGGTGAAAAGAGGCTTTTTTTCCCCAAGATAAATATTAGTCATAAAAAATATGGAGCTGGACTACACACCTTTAATCCTTAATCTCAGTGTTTGGGATGCAGAGGTAGAAGAATTGCAATGAGTTTGAGGCCAGTCTGGGACTACAGAGTGAATTCCAGGTGAGTCTGGGCTAGAGAGAGACCCTACCTCGAAAAAGCAAAGAAAGAAACTACTCAACTCGGGCTGGGCATGGTGGTGTACACTTGTAATTCTAGCACTTAGGAGGCTGAGGCAGGAAAATTGTTTTAGGCCAAATTACACTGTGTATTAAGACATAGATCAAAAAAAAAATTTTTTTTTAAAAAACATGTGTTTGTGGTGCTGCTTCCTATGAACACACTTTCTTCTGTTCCTGTGAGAATACTTGATTTTGACAAGCCTGCCGCACACACATAAAACAATTAATTAAGCATTTTGTATAATTGCTCGTGTAAGGAGTCAGACTTGACTAGAATTCTGCCTCCAACCTCTTTCTTCCTAATTATTTTTCTGCCTTTCAAGAATTACAAAAGCAATACAAGCAAGTCCTTAAAAAAAGAAAGTAAGGTAGAAAGTAAATGCAGTTTTGAAAAATTGGAAGAAATGAATTTCAGGGCTGATTTAAATCTCCAAGAAGTAGTTCAAAGAATCAGTCCCATCACACCAGCCTGTTTTCTTCATCCTCCAGGGAGCAGATTCTTTCCTGGCCTCTGTTCAAACTTTGTCATGTTCCGTTTATTCCAGGTACTCAGTGAAGCTACTATCCACCTTCAAACCAGGCAGTGGCTTTTGAAAGTGACATTTTTAATAAGGTAAACATTTCATTAGATATTTCATACTATTTCCCATTGGGGGGGGTGTGCGTCGAAGGGGACTTCTATTTGCAGAACCACTTAGATCTGCTTCACTGTCCCTCCTCTGAAAGACCGCTCATGAGACGCCCTATCATACACCCGCGGCCCCTCGGGGGCACCATATACATTTATGTAAGTTATCTCTCTGCGTATCCTTTGGGTGTCACGACCGCTCTGCTTTGCTAGCCATAAAAAATCCGCCTTAAGCATGTTACTAACTTTAAATCCCTAATGATATGGATGCCATATTTCAACTTTTAAAAAACCTTTCTTTGCTCCACCCCTGATAAAAAAAAAAGACTCACAAAATTTATCCAATAAAATCATGTTATGGTTAAAAACAAGAATTAATTTAAAAGAAAAAGAACTGTAAATGTACGGAAGTTAAAAACAAAATCAGTGTCTGGTCAGAAGATAAATAGGAAACAAATTGATTACTCTTCAAACTATAGTAAGAACCTTAATAATAAATTGCTACTGGAGACACAAATCTATGTAGTTTCTTTAAAGTTAAGAGAGAAGCAATTTCTAGGGTCTAAATGAACATAAACCTGATCAGTTAGAGGAGACATTGGGAGGTGGAAGGCAATCATATTCAACATGGGGCTGTTTAAATGGTCTCGACATCTCTGTTAATCAGAACATCAATAACAGTGATAGAGACAGTTGTCACTGGTGGCAAGGAGCTTCTATGGTGCAAAGACCATCTGCTTATGAGAGTCAGAGATGGAATTCAAAAATGAAAGCCTCAATCTGTCCCTCTAAGGTTGCTTTGTAGATAATGGATTTCTTAATTTTTTTAAAAAAAGAAAAAGAAATTCATTGTATCAAACATAAAGCATCTCCAGCAGAGAAAACAGCCTGTGTCTGTGTCTAAGGCCTCCATGGAAGGGCTAGGAAGGAAATAGACGTACTGCTTCTGTAGAATGTGATACGTGAGGTATTGTTACAGTCTTGTTACTGGGCATGATGATGTAACCTCCAATGTCAGCGCTTGTTCGCTTGCTCGGGAGGGAGACGGAGGCAGGAGGATCAGGAGTTTGAGATCATTCTTAGCTACATTCAGGGTTGGAGGCCAGTCTGGACTACATGAGACCCTGTCTCATAAACCAAAACCAACCAACCCAACAACAACAAGAAAAAAAAAAACCCAAACAGGAAGGAAGAAAAAGAGGGATGAGGAAAGAAAAGAAAGGAAGAGAGAGAAAGAAAGAGAAATCAAGAAAGAAAGAAACCCTGGAAGGACTGAGCTTTTCCTAATGCTTTATCTAGGAAGAGTTAAGCCTATGGTAGAAACTTGAGAACAATATTTATATTGATGATTGACAAATTAAGAGACAAGCACACGTGGAAGTGGCTTACTTCTCTGTAGTTTGGGGACTCTAGAACTGGGGCTGGGTGATTACAAATGTAATCAGAGTCCCCAATTCCTCATTACCATACCCTGGCCAGCTAGAAGTAAGTGAAGACGACAATGACAAGCTTTACATTAGATAATGTCTACACTTTCAAAGCATCTCCACTGAGATTGGAGTCTGTATTTGAACCTGTGGTGTGTTTAGCTTTAGCTAGCCCTGACATTATTTCACTTAGCTCTGTCCATTTTCCTAGTACAAGGTTGTTTCTAACTTTCCTTCCTCAGACCAAGATGAAGAGGAGTCTCCTTTGTATAATCGTCTAGATCCAGTTACCTTGTCATATCTAGGACTTCACGTGAGTTTTTTCTCTCAGTTTTTACCCTAATTGTATTGAAATGCAGAAGGAGAAAAAGTCACTTTCTCCAAGCCCCACAGTGAAAGTGCTTGTCCTGCCAGGTGAGATCTTGCATTTCTGTCACCCATAGTGAGTCCTTCGCTCTCATTTCTCTCTTCTAGAGTCATCTTTGGCTTCCTAGACAAAATGCAGGCTCTTTTAGCTGGCACATATGAACTGATTAAGCAAGGGAAGTTTTCCAGTAGGCTAAATTATCCTATGCCATGATATCTATATAGCATGTAAGAAACCAAGTCAGTGAATGTCTTTATCCATGGATACCAAGCCCTTCATTTGAATCATGTGACCAGCCACATGATTCTTTCCATAATGATTTTGACTGTTACATTTTCTTCAGTATTACTTTGTTATAAGTTCTCATGAGATTTTAGGAGAATCTCTCTGTAGACAGAGACTGGATCCCTGGAAGAGGTAATATAATCATTCTTCAGGGGGTTAGAGAAATCCATAACTGAGACACATGCAAGAGCTGCAGCTACCGTTGTGAAGCTGGGTAAGACTTCTGTCCTGTGAGTGATCAGGAAAGGGGCGGCTTTGCCAAGAGCAAGAGAGGCAAGTCACTCAAGATGAGGTCGAAATGGATGGAAGGAGGGAGGGAGGCAGCTGCGAAAGGAGCAGGAAGTACTTTCCCCATGTTACTATGCTAAGTTTTCTACTGGTCCAACTAGAGTGTTTGGAGGCTTGAGTGGACCAAGCAGGTAGGACTTGGGAACACAAGACCACATTCTTTGGACAACCCACTCACTCATCCTCCATCCCCTTTATTTCTTTTTTCTTCCATCTTTTCTTCCTCCCTCCCTCTGTTCCTTTCTTTCTCTCTACTCTTCCTTTTTCCCTTGCATAACATCATTCTTCTTGTCACCTCCCCTCATCCTCAGAAAGCAAATTCGAGATGAAGACCTTCACAGCCTAATTAGCTGGCTCTTCCTTCCTGAGAAGTTTGGCTGTGTGTGTTTCCTACTTAGACCAAGAAAGCCTAATGGGACTACTTGACCACCTCCCCTGGCCCAGGCAAGCTGTGTTCACAAAAGGGCTCCTTTGCCAAGGATCAGCTCCCACTTTCTCTTTGTAATTACTCTCCTAGACTCCAGCTTCCATTACACTTGAGCTCCATATAAGACTGTGACTTTGCCCCTTTGCCAAGTTATTCATCAGCTATGAAAAATCACAGAAAAAAATTCTAGAAAGTCTACATTTAGCTCTTTACAGTTGTAATATTTCCCGTTGTCTTTACTTATTCTGTTTGTCTTGAGGGGAAACTTCATGATGGCAGGAGAGAACATGGCATGAGCCAAAGCTGGGCATCATCTGTGTTATGACAGGTAGGGAAGAACAGCAAGAGAGTGAGCCAGTCTCAGCAAGGGGAGAGCTGGCTAAAACACCCCCAAAACACACCTCCTCCAGCAAGGCTCCACCTCCAAAATTGCCACCAGGTCAGGACCAAGCATTCAAAAGACATGAGTTCACCGGGGAAATCTCATCAAAACATCCCAAGCATCCAAGCCAAAAGCAGGCCTGTCAAAGGTTGGGCCTATGACCTTGGGGCTCTGCAAAGAGGTCATGTCTTCCCCTTGTACTCAGGAAAGATGCCACTGTACTGTAGGGAGACGGTGACTATTTCTTTCTATGCTTTCTGAGGACATACTTCTAGTTTTGGTAGAAAGTACCTAGCCTTCAGTAGCCTGCCAATATATAACAAATATCTTCAGTGGTTTCTTTTCTGTTCTTGAAGCAAAACCCAAAGTTTCTCAAGGCTTTGCTTGGTCTGGCCCATCTCCTATGGCACCCTCCAGAGGTTTATCTCTCCCCCCTCTGCTACTCAGGACTTTCCAGCTCAGCACACTGCCCCATGGCCTTTGCACAGGAAGCATCACCTGCATATAGAACAACCATTCCCTTCACTTACCCAATTCATGCTAATCCTTGAGCTCAGGCATCTCTTCCTTTCCCTGGCAACCACTTCAGAGCTCTCTACTATAACCACTCATTATACTTAGACCACTAATTAGCTCACAATCATTAAGGTGTTGGATTTGATTGCTGTCTGCTGCCATAAGATAGGAACTATATCTGCCTTTTCTCACAAGTGCCCCTGGGTCTTACACAATGCTTGGCACACAAAAATCAATTAATTTATTGAATATCTAGATAAATGAGTGGTTGAATAAATGAACCAATAAACATAAAGGAAAGGAGCCATTAGAAAAGCAACCACACCAAGGTTGCTACCAGTTTCGGTAAAGGAAAGAATACATGCCATTAGCATTTGGTGATTGCTATTGCTACAGATTTCTGAAGCCCTGGAGTATGTATCTTAAAATCCAAGGTCCCCACTCAACGGAGTTGGAAGGTATTTGTCTACAATTGTTCACAGCAGCATTATTCAAGAGAGGCAAGTGGTGGGAGCAACTCAGGTACCATAGGTGGATGAATAGGTGTAGAAGTTGTATAGCAGGGTGTGGCACACATCTGTAACCCAGCACTCAGGAGGCAGAGGCAAAAGATAATGAGAGGCCAGCCTGGGCTATCTCAAAAGCATCTATATATCTTTATCATATATATCTCTATTATCTACATTGATATCTATTATATCTATCCATCTATTATCTATCATCTTTCACTCTCACACACACACATACACACACAGACATAGACACAGACACACACATACATAAAGCCCTGGGTTTGAATCCCAGCACCTTATAAACTGAGCATCGTGGTGCATGCCTGGAAGGGTCCTGAATAGGAGAACCATAGAGACAGAGCATATGAATGGCTGCAGGGCACTGGGGAGATGGGTATGGACAGGAAAGATGGTGGTGCTGCTACTTTATCTAAGGCTTCTTTTGGGGGAGATGAAAGTAACTAGAATTCACGATGCTTCCACAATATGTCAGCATACTAAATACCACCCAAATGGACACTTGAAATGGGAAAGACATTCTGTGATGGTTAATCTTTTAAATTAAATTAAATTAAATTTTTTTTGCCTGTGTGTGTGTGTGTGTGTGTGTGTGTGTGTGTGTGTGTGTGCATGTGAAAGCTGGAGGTTGGGTATCTTCCTCGATTAGTCTCCACCTTGTTATTATTTTTAATTGAGAAATTTAATATCTGAATATATTGCAAATTATTCATTCCCATCTGATTCTACTCTTTTGCTCACTCGCCTCTGCCCCCTCCACCCTATTTTTTGAGACAGGGTTATGTACTGAACTTGGAGCTCTGTGATTTGGCTAGACAAGTTAGCCATTAACCAGCAAGGCTCAGGGATCCTCTGGTCTCTGCCTCCCCATCTTGAATGGCAGGTGCACGCTACTGTGCCAGGATTTTACATAGGTGTTGGGGATCCAAACTCAGATCCTCATGCTTGTAGGGCAAGCACTGTGCCCACTGAGCCATGCCCTCAGTCCTTGAAATGGTTAATCTTGATTGCCAACTTGATTGG
>PVHP010020134.1:0-31014 GCA_004024765.1 Zapus hudsonius | reverse complement strand
GAGAGAGAGAGAGAGAGAGAGAGAGAGAGAGAGAGAATATCTGCCTAGAAAATAACAAAGGGAGAGGAAATGAGATCTGAACTAGAGCAACAGGATTGGAAATCCCTGAAACAGACCTTGTTGGTATGTCTACCAACGGCACCATAGGTGGGAGGGGGTGTCGAATGTCAGAAGCAAGAAAAGTGAAGCCACCAGCTGAGGGGTTAGAGGTTGATGACATGCACTGAAGCTGTGCCCTGATATTAGGGTATCTTGCTTAGAAGTTAATCAGAAAAGACCAAGCAAGTATGTCCAAATAATTAGAAATAGAAGAAAGGATTGGACTAGCCTGAGTACGAAATATGCTGTGGCTAGAAAATGAGTTGTTGACAGAAGCTTGAGCAGCTGGACTCAGAAGAAGATGGGTAGCCGCAAGTGATCTTGGATGGTGTGCTCTTTAGGATCTGAAAGCTTTTGCTAGCTAGAAAACTACTGTTTTTTTTTTTAACTTTTGTTCATTTAATTTTATTTTAAAATGCTTGGCTGACACAGAAGAAGGTACAGACCAGGACTATGAAATTGAGGCTGTGGTTTAAAGTTTGCTTCATAGAAAGAAAAAAACAAAGAATGTAAATCTCCTTTGATGGTGGTAGTAACATAAAAAAGCAGTTAAGAGGAAAACTTTGCGTGTGTGCCTTAGAGGACTGGCCGATGGTTGTGGGGTACTCCCTGAGCATCTGCACAGTAGACTGATGACTTCAGGGCATTCTTGCCTTTAAGCAACTGGTGGCTATACACAGTTATTTTTCAACATGTTCTATTAATTTCTGTGCATTCCATTCACAATTTACATAACCCAGGTGCTCCCATGAGCTATTTGTGTAACATTGGATAAAAATTGAACTGTGCACCTACGTCTCATTAGTTATTATAGCTCAATTTAGATTGTGTATCTCTTCTGGGTTTAACTTTGTTAGATTATGTGTGTCAAGAAATTCATTGCAGATAGTCCAGTTTGGTGGAACATGAGCTTTTAAAATATGCCTTTATGATTTTTTCAATTTCATTGGTATTGGTTGTTTTATCTCCTTTTGTATCTCTCATGTTGTTGATTAGTGTCTTCTCTCTCTTTCCTTTGATTAGTCTTTTTAGTTGTTATTCCAGTACATATATCTGGTAGAATGGATTCATTCATAACACATACTTTGATAGGTCCTTATTTTAATCTAATCCAAGATATTTTCTTTTTTTTTTCTCTCTCTCATTTAGAATGTTGCACGAAACAACTTTAAATCTTCTTCATACACCATAATGACAAAGTTTAAAGTTTACACCTTAGTTTTACTTGACTGTAAGTCTTTTAGGGAACTTAGGCATGCAATACCTTATATTATAAAGTAAACATTTTATTAATAAATATTAATATTATTAGTAATAATAATTAATAATAAATATTTATTAATAAATAAATCACTTCTGTTGGTAATATGACTATTGAATTCTAGAGCTGAAATATATATCTATGATTTATCCATCATGAAGATAACATGTAGCCATTCCTTTAAAATAAGAATAGGTCTACCATATGACCAAGCTATAACACTCCTGGTCTTCTACCCTAAAGACCACAGCTTGCTCCAGAGATATTTGATCTGCTCTGTTTGTTGCTGCTAGGCAGAGTAATCAGCCCAGATGCCTATCAACTGCTGACTGGATAATGAAGATGGTACATATACATAACAGAGTTCTATTCAACCTTAAAGAAAATGAAATTATGAATTTTGCAGGGAAATGGATGGATCTGGAAAGAATTATAATAAGTGAGGTAACCCAGGCTATGAAAGACAGTCACCATGTTCTCTCTAATATGTTGATCCTATATTGGAATAGTTGTTTGTAAGTGCACAGAAAGTTTTACTCTAAAATCATCAGTTGTTGCTGATAAATTCCAGGGCTACAGATTGGTCACCTCTCCACAGTAAGCTGTTGGTTAGAAAAGGCCATGAGGCCCCAGAGACAATGCAGGCCATTTGCCAAAGCATTTGGTTACCCACCAGATCTAGATTGCAGTAGTTTGAATGTATGTCCCCCATAGACCCAGGTGTTTAAAGCTGGGAATTTGGGCCTCCAGCCACCAGGCAGGAGGAGGCATTCCTGGATGGGAGGCAGATTCTGGGGTTCAGTTCTGAGGAATATTGGGGGTGGATCTAATTTCTAGCCCAAAGTTATGCAGAGAGGTTTGAGTTCTGCCTGGGTCCCACTTGTTGCCAGTTCTTGTTCACTGCTTTTGGTTTTGTTGGTGCTTTTGGTGTTTTTCTCAGTATGGAAACAGCTTCCTCCACCACTGATGGAACTTCCATCTAAATCTGTAATCTTGAAATAAACTCCTTCCTCCCATAGTCTGTGTCTGGTTTGCGATGTGAAGATGACTACGAATACAATAGATCATAAGACCTTATTGTTGAAGACACCACAGGCACTCGTAACAGATCATTGAGAAATCCAGCTGGATCTGAGATGGAAGCTCTCTTGCTGCTATCCAGCCAACATGGTGCTGCTGGAGGATAAAAGTCATCAACAGTGTGAACAACCAGCATTCTGTAAGCAATGGAATCAACCAGCTAGGCAAGATGTACCCATAGATGCAGTAGCGGCATAAACATTATGGGGGTTATCCACTGCTGTCTGATTAGATATGAGACCCTTTCAGTGGGGGGGGGAATTCATGTCTGTGAATAAGAACCAAATCAAAAGCTGTGGCTTTGAAGGCCATAGACCCTAAGGGAAAGCTCCCGCTGTTCTTTGGCTAAATGGAGAAGTTATACTCATCAAAAAGCCTTCTAACTGTATAAGTTATCCCTTTGATAAATGCTGCTCTCACTCTTTGTTAGAAAACTTTCTATTGCAGATGTCAGTGAATACTGGGGAGACTCAAAACTCAGGAAAATAAGAGAAAGCAGTGTGCCCAGAACTGGAAGTCATCTTTACCCACCCTCCAGGCCCAAGAAACATTGCAGAGGAAGCAGCAGGCTAAATGTGAATGCTGCACTCACTACTCACTGGAGGACCTTCTCTATATATTAAAGTTTCCAATAAAAATAATAAAAAATAGATAAGCCGACACAAAATAATTCCCTAAAGAAGTAGAGCTTTGTATGGTTGAGGCACTGACAGTAGCTCTTTGTAGCCTAGAAGAGGCTGTACATACATCCCACAGTTTTCTATTTTCTTTAAAATTAGTTTTTAGTGGAATGCCAGAGTACTCATTGGTGAGCACTTAGAGGAACTTACTACTGTTCTTCACTCTTACTCTGGTTTACCTGACCAAAATGGTTCTAAGAAAAGCCACTTTTGGAAAGATAAATTGGGTGGATATTTGGATTAATATATTGGTTCATGAACAATATTTGATTACTTAGCCTTGAAGTGTGACTAGCAGCAGAATAAGGGGGCTGGGGAACATGTAAGGGAGAATTGAGGAAAGGATTGTCTGCAGAGTAGGAATTACAAACTAAGAGGTCTGACAAGTAGATGAGTGAACTGAACCAGGCGCAGGCAAAACACCAACTCAAGAGACATTAGCAATCCCACAAGAACCTTGTCCTGCTTGTCACCAAGGTGACAGGGACTGGCTATGGATGCCAGCAAGTAAAGGGAGCCTGTTACTACTGAGGAGGACAGTTAGCAGGTCCAGCCACTTGTTGCCTTGTGAAATTGAATGTGGCCAAACATTCAAGAAAACTAAAAATTCATGTTTTATGTTGGCAAGGAATTCAAATTAAAACAAAACAGTGGACCTCAGCACTGTGTGGGCCAAACAAAATAAGTTGTCCTGAGACTTCTGATGACTGCTTAGGAACCCTTAAAGAATAGCAAAGGGCTCACATTTGAAAGGAAATCAAAGCACAGCACTGCTAGGAATAGCAGGACTCGCAAAGGCCCATGTGGAAAACCCACAGCTTGTTTGATTATTTGTTCAGTGTCTGTCTCAGCAGACTGTAAATGGTTGGAGAATGAAGACCTCCAAGTACCTGCTGCACTCCCAGTACCTGCACAGTGCCTAACATAACACAGCATGCAATAAATACTTCTGACATAGGCATTATTCTTAGGAACTTACTCATAAGGTTAGTGAGAAGTGCCGGATTCTTCTATTTTCTTTACTTCAGATGAGGGAAGAGAATACTGATGAATAACTAGAGCAATGATTTATAACTTTCTTAAATCTATACACCACCAATATATATCTCTTGTTTTCAGCAGAACACTTTCATATAAACTGTATCACAAAGATCTCAGAGTTTACATCCTTAGTAATATACAACCTCTCAAGTTGTTGTCATCATAATCCTCCTCTAAAAATTAAAGGCCTTGGTGACTTTTCATCATCAATTGAATAGATTTTTAATATGTTCTAAAATATTCCCTATGATCTGACCCTTGAAGGATTTATTAGGCCTACTTTTTCTGCTTCCCAGCCTTGAGTGACTTTGGTTACTGAAGAGTTGTTTTAAGGAAGAATGGCCAGGGTGTGCCTGCTTATAATTAAAATGATGAATGTCACGAAGATGTAGGCTAGGCTTCCAAATGTAAAACCAAACAAAACAACAAACAAACAAACAAACAAACAAAAAAACCAAGGAAAATTGGGCCAAAGGCTCATGGTAGAGTTTAAAGTTGACAGCTTTGGATATGTTTGTATTAGAGGCATTTCAAGTAAAGTTGGATTTAGTTGCCTTTTATGGATATCAGAATGAACTAATAAATAAAAACAAATTATGTGTGTGTGTTTTTAAAGGGAGAGAGGGGCATTCTGGGAATCAAACCCAAAGACTGTCACCAAGTTACATCTTCACCCTAAAAAAAATATTTTCCAAAGCTTTGTTGGTGCTCTTAGTTTGCTTGGTCACATTTAAAAAAGTTTTATGGTTAAACATTATGTTTCTGAATGCAGTCAGCAATATTCACATAACTGGAGGGCAGTGGAAATTTTATAAGAGAAAAGTGTCTTATTTGCTAAATGTTCCTTTACCCAGTTTATTCTGGATTAGAATAGTATTTCTCCAGGTGTAAATTAACCAGAAATATTTGTTGAAAACAGATTTGAGAAATATGCTATAGATGTGATAAATGTAAACATCTTAAGAGGCCTAGGATATGCTCCACTTTTATAAAATCCCCCAAATAGGGTCTGGAGAGATGGCTCACAGTTAAGACACTTGCTTGCATAACCTGATGGTCTGTACTTGATTCCCCAGTAACCACATAAAGCCAGACATACAAAATGACCCTGGCTACCTCTCTCTCTCTCTCTCTCTCTCTCTCTCTCTCTCTCTCTCTCTCTCTCGCTCTCTCTCGCTCGCTCGCTCTCTTTCTTCCTCTCTCTCCCAAATAAATAAGTAAAAATATTTTTTAAAAATAAGTTTCAGACAGCCCATGGAGGAGGATATCCAACTGATCAGGGAGGGGGAGGGGGGAATTTGGGGAATTTGGGATAACAACTCATAGTTTGCCCATTAAATAATGTAACTCATTATGGACAATAAATTTATATTTAAATTAAAAAAAGTTAAATTCCCCAGTGATTTCGATGTTTGTGAAATTGAAACACTTGTCATTAATAGCATGTGATCAACCTAGATGCTACACCATTTCTCATCAGTGTGTGTTCACTGTCTCTTTTTCCTATACCAGTGTGGCCCCAGCTCCACAAAAAATGCCACCTCCTGGAAGTATGGCCAGGGAGTAGCCATTCAAACACCTGAGTATCAGATGACATATCAGCAAAACTTGTCTGATGATCCAACTTTAGCACATGTCATGTCACTGGCTTAATTCAGGATGACTTGAAAGTACAATGATGATTTCACAGTAAGGTCTTCATTACATCACAGTCATTCTGCTTCCTTTATTTAAAATATTATTTATATTAGAGAAAAAGAGAGAGAGAGACAGAGACAGACAGAGAGAGCACAAGGGCCTCTTGCAACTGCAAACAAACTCTAGATGCATGCATGGTGGATACTCAGGAATTGAACCCAGGCTGACAGGCTCTGCAAACAAAATGTCTTTAACCACTGAGCCATCTCCCCAGTCTTGTTAATTTCTTTTTCTTTCTTCTCTACTTCCTTGATTTGCAGTCATTTTCATTTACCTGATCAAGAATGTCACAGAATTTGAATGCCAATGAGTAAAGAGTACACCTAGCTGAAGGTATTACTTTGTGAGTATGGTCACTTTATATAATATTCAGGAGTATGGAGTTTGTCTGGGGAGATGGCTTGGTGATTTAAAGTACTTGCTTTCAAATCCTGATGGCTTGGATTTGATTTTCCAGTACCTACAAAGAGCTAGATGCACAAAGTTATGCATCCATCTGGAGCTTGTTTGCAGTGGCAGGAGGACTTGGCATGCCCATTCTCTCTCTGCCACTCTCATTTTCTCCCTCTCTCCCTCTCTGCTTGAAAATAAAGAAATAAAATATTTAAAAAAAACAATGTGGGGTTACTATTACAGGAAGAGTTGAACATTATAATGCATGAATTCAATTTTTTATTAAAACCATTGAACAATTTAAGGTATATCGACTACTGAGTATAAAATTATGTATACTATCAATAGGTTTTATTATCTTTCCAACACAGGCACTGATACCTCACGTAATACACACATGCATGTACCCAGCACACGAGTTCCTTCACTGAGGATGCGGTGATCTCTGGGAGATTTATAGTCACAGTAATTTGTAGGATGAGAATCAGCACATATTTTCTCCTTTCCAGATATCTACATGTTGACTTTCACCCCAAAACTTTCATTAAGTGTGTCCCCCTTTCCTATTATTTATCTTCTTTGCGGATATCAAAATTGTAGAATAACAAACGACATCTGTGACTTATCACATTGATATAATAAGCATTCTATATGGGAAAAAATTACAGGTGAGAATGAGGATTTACTATCTTGTTTATTCATGAAATTTATAACCAATTATTATCTACTGGGTTCATCCAGATTGATAAACTCTCCATAAAATAAATAGAGTAATTTCTATGTCATAGGACATTTTGAAGAATGAATAAATTTTTGTAAAGAAATCACAAATGTTAATTTCTCAACCTCCCGTTCTGCTTTTGTATCTTTCAAACTTCACCTTTTATTAATATATTCAATAAATTGAGAATATAATGTTGGTGAAAATTACAGAGTAATTGCAGAGTACCAAAGCAGCCTCAAACATAAATATTTGCAGTATAGCACTATAGATTTTTCATGTTTGTATGATACTATTTTAACTGACATGGCTCCTAATCAGAGCATTAGAGAGCCTGGGGTTGACATTGCTGGAATGTCAAACAGGTTAGCATGGTGATAATCTATGTAACTCACTAGCAAGTAGCTGCTTATTTTTTAGAAAAGATTTGTAGTATAAGCAACAATCCTTCCTGAATCTCCATGCCAGAGGATTAGCCGAAGGGAAGGAAGGGAAATGTGAAAGAATGAGAACTCTTGGCTGCACATATGCTTTTGTGGCTCTCAAAAACACAAATGCTATCTGTAAGCAACTCATAGGTTCTCTGTGTGTGTGTGTGTGTGTTTGTGCACACCTGACCATGTGGAGGCCAGATGAAAGTGCCTTTTTCTATTGATCCTTAGTGTACTTTCTTGATACACAGTCTCTCCCTCAATCCAGAAATGTCATTTTCGATCAGGGAGCTCTAGCAATTCTTTGTGCCTGACCCCATGTGTGTAGCCATGCCCAGCTTTTTATGTAGATTCTTAGGAGTCAAACTTAGGCCATCTCAGGCTCTTAGGGTCAAGGAGAAAGGCCTCTTAACTGATGAGCCATGTCCCCAGCTTGAATCATAGACTCTGTTTTGTTCTCTTGTTATATGTATTTCATGGTTATTTTATTATATGTAGTATATGCATTATATATTTCTATTTTGTGTATATTATATTATATATTATGTACATAATAGAAAGTTCTAAAGTCCTTTGAGATTATATGAGTAAATATAGTTTTAGAATACATGCAATTTTTTTGAATGAAAATTTAAAAAAATACAATTCAACCTAGCTTGTCGAGTTATTGGCTTAAGCAATACAAAAACAAGAAAAGTAACCATAGACATTTAAAAAAGCCAAAAACAAAATAAAGCAAAACAAATGGATGTGATATTACCCCAATACACTTTCATTTATAAGAACAATTAGAAGGCCAGATATAGCTCAGAATCCATAATTTACAGTCACGGCTCTAATCACGTAACATGGAGAAGCAGTTACATTGGAGCCTGGACATTCTATCAATTTTAAATTCAGATACTTCTACTGTACTTTGGTGATTAAGCTCTACCAATGGCTCAGAAATGGTGGTTATTATTTCCAAAGACTTGGTAGAGAATGCTAATACTATGTGTGTTTGCAAGGAATCTGAGATTGCTGGTGTGAGCAGAGAAATATGCCATCAATAATTAGTAATGGGGAGATGCAGTGTGCTGTAAGTGGTTTGAAAACAGTGCCCCCGATAGACTCATATGTTTGAATACTTAGTTCTCAGTTGGTGGTATTTTTCAAGTAGTTGCGAAACCTTTAGGAGGTGAAGCCTTGCTGGAAGAACTAGGACTTCCATCTATGGCCTCATCTTTCTTTGCAAAAATCTCTCAGGAGTTTCTCTAACTTGAGTCTTTTCTACAAAATAACAAGTATTCAACATAGTCTACAGTGTGATCTAATGTAATGGTTCATTTTTAAAATATGCAAACATGTTTTAACACCATTTTAGTACTTAAAATAGTTTCTTAGGTAATAAAGATTTAAGAACCAAACCATCTTATGAATGCAGTCACACAACATTTAATGATGGGGTCATGTTCTGAGAAAGACGTCATTGGATGACTTTGTCATTGTGCACTAAGATAGCTATGAGGTCACTAGGTCATACAATCTTAAGAGTCCAGTGTCACATACTTGGTCATTGACTGAAATGTCATTACGTGGGACATGAATAAACTTTATTTTTCCCAGTACATTATACATAATAATGCGTTTCTTTATGACATTTTCAAATATATATGTCAAGTTCATTGATCATATTCATGTCCTCAAATTATATTCTCTTATCCCTTCTCCCTTTTCCTTCTGGTTCCTTTCCTATTACCAAATACCTATTACATTTTCATACATAGAATGGGCTTTGATGTAGTATACTGTACTTTTGAAAACTCGTCCTTTAGCTCCTAATGACTTTGCATATATGTTTGTTTGTGGTGCACTCTCACTAACTCTTTTTTTTTAAGTACAAGGCAGCTTTATTTGGGGGGGGGTCTTGGAAATCGCAGTTTGGGAGACACTGATTTAGATAAAACCAAAAATGGGTTTCAAAGAGAGAGCAAACAGCTTGGGTGTAAGAAGCAAACAACAGCAGCAGCCCAGTCCAAAACAACCCAAACCCGCAATGACAGGTGCAGGTGCACAGCAGGTAAACCTCGGAGTCTGCCTTGTAATATCTTATTTTTCTTTTGCTGGAAAAGAAATTCTCCATAGATATATGTAAACTTGCATATATACTTACCTGTGGTGTACTCTCACTCACCTTTGTGATGTTTTGTTGTTCTTTTTCTGGAAAGGGTGAGAATCAATGTTTTTGAGCCTTGTCTGCAGACAAGCAGGCACCACTTGCTGCTGTGCTTCTTGAAGGTGTCGTGGGGAGGTGGCGGGCAGATGCTCACCTTGGGTAACTGTTGCTCTGAGTCCAAAGGGAAGAAAATCTTAACCATTTGTCTCTACAAATTCATATTTTACTACCCCTTAAGAGTAGAAAAGTCGGGCTGAAGAGATGGCTTAGCAGTTAAGGCGTTTGCCTGCAATGCAGAAGGACACAAGTTTGATTCCCCAGTGCCCATATAAAGCCAGATGCACAAGAGGGTGCATGCATCTGGAATTCATTTGCAATGGCTGGAAGCCCTGGCGCTCCTATTCTCTGTTTCTCTCTCTCTCTCTCTCTCTCTCTCTCTCTCAAATAAATAAATAAAATGTTTTAAAAAAAAGAGTAGAAAAGTATATGTTTTCAGAGTTCTTTTTTTCAGAGTTCTTTATGAGCCATACCTAAAGTCTCACAAATGAAAAACAATAACTTGAATAAAAGGTACAAAATGAGTAAACCTACAGATTCTTTTAGTGGGAATTGGACTTTAGTCAACTTATTGACTTTTAAAAAGAAAATTAAAAAATTGGGCTGGGAATATGAAACAGTGGTTAAAGGCATTTGCTTGCAAAGCCTATTGGTCAGGTTTGGTTCCCCAGTACCCACATAAAGACAGACACATTAAGTGGCACGTGTGCCTGGAGTTACTTTGCAGGCAGTCTTGGTGTGCCCAGACTCCTCATTCTCTCTCTCCCTTTCTCTCTCTCTCTCAAATAAATAAAATGTGTTTGAAAAAGTAAATTAAAAATTTAAATACCTTCGAAATAATTTTAATACTGTCTTAAGAATTAGATTAGAAAACCTGCGCCATCAGAGAATGCGATACAAGAGATATGAAAATGGATGTGAGATAGAAGAGAGGAAAATAAAAGGTTGCTGCAGGCAGATGCTCCTTTTAGTCTGATTTCAGGGAGAATTTTTAAAATTACTTGAAATTCTATGCATATTTTGTATGTGTGTCTGCTCACATGTAGTACATGTTCTATGGTTAAGTGCTAGCCTTTCATTTGAGAATCACTGGTCTCTATAGCTGAATTCTTATCCAGAGAGTGCAGCCTGAATAGGTTTTATTATTGCTGGGTGCAGGCTGAAGACTGAAAGAATGGATATGAACCGAGGAAAATATTTTGTTGTCAGTTTTCCCAGGAGTAGCCCTGTTCAATCCTTCATGATGTTAGGTTCTAGAACCAAAGTGAAACAATGGAAGCCAAGGCAGGCCTCTTTGCAAATCGGTGACATATGACTGCTTCGCTATTTTTCTGTTGGTAAGAGAACAGCTGGCACACCCTGGAGAGGCCCTGACAGTGAATGATAGCCCAAGGACAAGGCACCAGCTGAAAGCCAGCTTGGCTGCAAATTAGAGTATAATGACAGAATGGCTTCTGCTGTGAAGCGATTTGCATCAGAGCCCACCAACAATGCATGCTCTGTAGAGCCAGTGTTTGCAAGAGGAGGAAGCCAGAAATGCTGCGTTTGTAAGTGATACAGAAGGAAGAGGCCCAGAATTGAGTTTACCTTTTAGGTTATGCTATATGAGATACTTTCAACTCAAAGAAAATTTATATTTAATCTTTGATAGATCCATATTATATTCATTTCATATACTTGCTAGTTCCATATACTTGTTTCTTCTATACTATCATAGTGCTTTGTTCTCAACTAAATTACAGAACTGCTTAAACACAGTGCTTAGACCCGCATGCTTACAATACCTAGGCATCTTTCCTGAAAGACCAGGTTGCTATAGTTTTTATGACAATACTTTAGCATTCTAGGAAGTCTCTGCATATATAAACAAACCTTTAAGTTTAAAAAAATGTAACAAGGGCTGAACTTTGAGAAAGATTTCTGATAATGTGAAGTATCAGAGAAAAACAATGCAATGGAGAAACTAAATAAAATTTTGTGATTATGGAGACACAAAATGCAGGGAGAATACAAGAAGTTGAGAAAGAAGGTAGTTGGAAAGAAACCAGTGGTAAAGGGGAAGATGAGAAAGCCACGGTAATGGGATTTAATTACTAATAATGAGGAGCATAATCTAGATATGTGTGTTACATTGATCAGCAAGATGCTATGTTATGTTGGATGTAAAATAAACAACAAATAAACAATGCTGTTTTGTTAGGGTAAATATGAAGATATACTGAAATGAAATACAGATACATGGTAACTTTTGGTACTTGATATGTTCAAATGTGTGTGTGTGTGTGTACATACATGTGGACAGAGGAAACCTTTAGATTTGTTCCTCACATACTGTGTACCTTATATTTATTTATTTTGAGATAGAATCACTTACTAGTTTGAAACCCACCAAGTAGGAGGCTAGATTTACTGGTCTGGACACCACACTATCTCTGTTTCCCCAGCCCTGGGGTTAACAGATGCACACCACCACAACTGGCTTATTTTAGGTGGGTACTGAGGCTTGAACTCAGGTCCTCATACTTGCAAGGGCAGCACTTTACCCAATGAACTATCCTTCTAGTCCCTAGTTGTCTTTTCATCAGATGTTTCAAATATGTTACAGCTATATTTCATTCCTTTTATAATCTTCACTTCTCAGCTCAATTTACCACACTAAGTGTTACAAATCATAACTGGTGGGTGATGGGCTGGGGAGATTGCTCACTGAATGCAATGCTTGCTGCACATGCATGAGGAACTGAGTTTGGATCCTTTGCATCCAAGTACGTGCTGGGCAGGGTGGCATGTGCCTATAGTCTGTGCACTGGGGAGGCAGAGACAGGGATCTCTGTCTCACTGATTAGCTACTCTAGCTGAACTGGTGAGCTCAGTTTACACTTCAGCTTAGTGTAAGTCCATAGGCTGCATGAAATCTCATCTGTCCAGATTTTGTATAAGGATTTTTTTTTCTTTTGTAAGTTATTACTCACAATGCTCATTGTTCACTGACTGATGTTTTCAAGACTGCCAGAAGGAACTATGCTTCAGTAAAGGTAAATTTTTACATTCCCCAAAATTGATTGCCATGGAAGAAGTGATGCTTGCGAGCTCTGAGAATATACCAGATTGGTGAGGACTGACACTCAGAAATTTCCCCAGAGTTTTAACAGTTTATATCTCTGGAGATTCAATAAAGCAAGAGACTTGGCCTGTAGAACTTATGAGGAAATCATACATTTTCTAAGCTTCCTATTCCTTTCCTATTTTAGTAGTTGTGATCTCAGAGTTATATTTTGAAGTTAGATGGATTTCTTTTATGTGATTACAAATTTTAGCCTTTCTCTTGATGTCAATAGTTAATAATTAAGTAAATAAGTAAATAGTAATATATTTAGTCAGTTATCTGTCATTGTAATGCTTATTTTTATTCTCAGCTTTAAGATAAAGAACTTAAAATAGTGATAAAACTACTTCAATATTTTCATTAGGCATTGAGTAATCAGACAGGCTTTTTTAACATATGGAATACAAACATTAAAAATTTGATCAATAAATTTTCATATTTTCCTATAATTTTTCAAAGGAATTTAGTTTACAAGTCTATAAGTTAGTAGTCATTAAAATAAAACAACCCTGTCTAATTTAATTAAAAATAAGAAACCCAACTAAAAACCTGCTGTATAAGTTCCAATTTCCCTACATTCTTTGGAAGTAAGGAAGACTTTACCCCTCTGAAAATGAAGACTATTTTTTTCTATAGTTAAGCAATGATATAGCGTTCGTTAACACTGTTTTCCATAAAAACATCAGCTAGCCTATGAAACAATAGAAAGGGGGCAAGAATCTCTGTCTGATAGGATTGTTCTGTGTGATGCTGGTTTACTAATAGCTTTATTATTAAACCATGTAAGCAAAGAAAGCACCGCAGCTTAGAGAGAATTCAGGCGGGTCCGCTTTCAGCATGTAACTAAACCAGTGTGTAGAAACAAGTAATTAAAAGGACACAAAACCCTTAATCAATTGTGTACCCGTTATCTTTGATTGCTCTTGCAAAGGACAAATTATACACAAGCCTCCTGCAAGCTTGAAGAAAAAAAGGTTCCATTATCTTCCGTTAGAAATTATTTCTCCTCAAAGACAAGGCCATCCCTATTCCAGATCTCCTGGTTTAATTAAAAGACACAAACATCAGATGATGTTGCAGCATATCAAATGTTCCCCTGTCAGTGCAACGGAGTGAAAGGAGGGGGAGGGCTGCGAGGGAAGGGGCACTGGGGTGGGAGTAGGTTGGAAGAATTTCTTTTCCATAATGACTGGCCTTTTTCACTCTGACCATCTGTTTTCTCATGGTGAAAAGCCCCATTGCTGGTATCCTGGCATAGTTTTGCACGTCTTTGTGCTTCAGGGACATTCAATCTTGCATCTGATACATGCTGATCTGTGACACTTCCTAACAAATGAGCCTTTGTTCAAACAAAGAGCCTCCCTGATAGGAACTGTAAACTTGGAGCTTGATATCCTGTAGGAAACACAGGCCATGGCTGAGCTGGCACAGGAAATTCTCTCTGCCATGGAGCAGAGGCAGAGGAGGTCACACCCCCATGCACACATGGGCTCTTTCAGATCTTCCCAGACCTCCTGCCTTCAGACAGGGCAGCTCCAGAGCACAGCTGCATTCGGATCCAGCGAAAATGCAGCTCGTCTCTATTACACTGAAGCCCTCTCTTCCCAAGCACAGAATTTATTTATGGAATTTCTTCATTTCACAAAGCACGCCCACACTTGTTAACCCATGTGATACAATAACGTCAATATTCCCAGAGACTATCACATTTGAGAGAACTCTTTTGTGAATACCAATGCCAATTTTGTCTTTTCTCACATCTCTATCTCCTCTCTCTGTTTCTGTCTTCTCTCGCTTCTTTCTGACTCATGACCTTGAATTTGGTTTGAGGTTCCCAACTACAAATTCATCCATCTTTTTAGTTTGTGACATTTCTATGATTCTTCACTACTTAGACTTTAGTTACGGAGAGAAAAAATGAATAGGGATTGTGGAGTCAGATTGTGATGTGGAGAACTTGGGGGATAAGGCCCCAGTTTAGGAAAATGATACTTGCTTTTTCTCAAGTTACGATTTTAAGTCCTATTAGGATATAAGTATCCTTAGAAAGAAAGCCACTGGGTTTGATTACAGAAACAAACACACTTCTCTAAATAATGAAAAAAGCTGCTCTCTTTTCTTGGCAAACTTCTACACATTTACTAAAGATTTTGCTTAGAGAGGATTCTCTCCCTTGGCCTCCTTCTGGCAGAGTGATTGCTGCTTCCTTTGTGTTCCCACTCTCCTTTGCTCCTAAGTCAGTGGTTTGATCTATTTGTTTATGTAGGCATCTCCCCTACTAAGCTGTGAACCACCGGAAAGGGATAACATGTTTGTTAATTTATTATTCATCCTTGTATATACTTCTAGTACTTTATGAAGTGCCTGGCCCTTAATAAACTCCAAGTAATACTATACTGAGTAAATAAATTTTGTTGGTTAAATGCTGGTACAACTGGGAGGATGAAGCAGGCAAATAAGGCAGCATAGAGAAACTGATTTAACTCACATCTGTAAAATGTTCCTGGACTGTAGTAATCATTTGGCTTTGTGCAGTTTCTTACCATTTCCACAGTGCTAAGCAGTATTTGATCTGGAATTATCTTAGATTTAGTTTTTCAGTTTTACTGATCAATACATTCTTATTAATTTTCCAAAGGGATTTGAATTACAGATAACTATTTAGAAGCCCTATCTTTAATTCCATTGCAAAACTATTACCAAATAGTTATTATTGTGGCCCACTTGGGCTCCAAACCTACAAGAAAATAAATTTGTCCAATGGAATACTTCATCAGGAAAATTTTTTCAGGGCAGGCACAGAGCTACAAAAAAGAAAGTAGCTACGAAGGTTTTCAATCTTACTTTTCAATTGACTTGTTCAATCACTCATACCTCTGTGTAAATCTTCTGAGCCTTGACTTCTTTAGCTATGGAATGAGACTATCAACACTAGCATGCCTCCATGGGATTTTATGAGGATTAACTGAATATGACTGTAAAACATTTTTGGAACATAAACTGCTAGATAAAATAATTAATATGCATAATACTGAGACCAGCTAGGATTTGAAAGAGTATTGGTGCATGCAACAGTTATTGCATTTTTTAAAGGGAATGGTACAAATTCATGTTGTTCATTTTTAATCATATTCTCTTATAACTGGTAAAACTGCAATAGAAAATTGACCAATTCCAGTTTGTTACATAGCCGGATATTTTAGGGAACAACTACTAAGAAGAATAGTAGCAAGTAGGCAAGTGGTAGATCATACTTTGACTTCTTGCCAGAACTCCATGGAATGTGACTCTGTCAGAAGAAAGGAAGGTCCACAGAGAAAAGACTTTGGGATGTTGCCCTCTCAGTTAACCAATCAAAGGTGACAAATAGCTGATTCTGTATGTGATTATGAAAGCATTCAACTTTTGAGGTTATTTAAATTGAGGTTTTCAGAGTCAACTCTTTTGGAGAGCAGTGAACACAATGAATGGATCTAGAATTTGGCGCTCAACTTGTTGAAAACTTAGAATTGACTTCAAAGGTTTATTTACATATCTTATCATAGACTCATAACATTATTTCACTTCAGGGAACTGAAAATAGCAAGTCTATTGGGAACCTATTAAATGTGATAAAGTATACACCACCAGATAACATGAGCGCTTAGTTGCCTTTTAATATAAGGTGATATCTACTCTGGATTACTGCACTGGAAATTCATAGACCCACCACTGAGGAAATGGAAAGAAAGGTTTAACATCTAATGCACAGAGGAGCACAGACAGGAGTTGCCACAGTCAGCCTGACTTGGGCAGCCCTTTGCTTTGTATCATTGGAGACTTTTGTTCTCACCAAGAATGTCAGACGTCCCAAAACTTGTTTATCTCAAATAAAAGGGGATTTTTATTTTTATTTTTTTTACATGAGTTGATCTATGGGAATGACTTCCTCTGTATTCAAAAGGAGAAATATTGATATTTTTTGTTCATATGATTTCTCAGCTTCCTTTTGTTTTTTCCATTCTTACTGTCAGTCCTAAAGGTCAAACCTCATCAAGCACCTAACTCACTACAATAGTTGTCAACTTGGCAGCACAATAACATCTCCCCAGGAGCTTGGAAATCTGCTGATATCTGGACTGGACTTTCAGCGATTCTGATGTAATTGGTTGGAGATATGACCTGGGTGTCCAGCTGTTGTAAATGTGGCCTCAGAGGAGACCCATGGTCACAAGCTAACATCTGTGAACCGCTCAATTACATTACCTCACCAGTTCCTCCCTGTTTCAGGGACCCAGCACCTCACCTGCACTGTTCTTCTCTTAAGACAGGAGTGGAACAGATGATAAATATGATAAAATTCCAGTGCTAGCTAAATATTTTCCTTACCATATATTTTAACCATTTTACTTGGTCAAAAATTTTAAAAAACTGCTATCTATATTTTTGATTTTCCAAACTCTTTGATTTAGCATTTAACATATTCATTGATTCACCATTTAGTAAATATGTGTGTATATATGTATGTATGTATGTATATATATATATATATATATATATATATATATATATATATATTTGTGTGTGTTGTGTAAGTAATGTGAGGTGTTTGTGTGGTGGTGTTTGTCTGCTGTAAGCATTTGCATGGCCCTTGCGGCATCCCATGAACTCACTTGTGGCCAGAGAAGAAAGTGAGGTGTCCTGCTCCATCTTCTGTCCATTCTTATTTTGAACCAGAGTGTCTTATTGATTCCAGAGCTTGCTGTTTTGGTCTCTGATCACCTTTAATGGGCTGGAGATGATGCCCAGTTGTTTAGATGGGTTTTGAACATTCGAATATGGGTAGCTTTTGGTTCCCTCAGGCCCTTATTCTTGCCCAGAAAGCACACTTAACTGCTGAATTATATTTCCAGGCCTTTGATTTACTTTTTAACATGGTAACTCACTCTGTTACCCAGACTGCCTTGAACTGTATGTGCAACAAATGTAGCTGCCACAGATTATGTGTGTGTTTCTGGGTAATGATATGTGTGTATCAAAGCATGGGACAGACATTGGGTGTCTTCCTCTTCTTGCTTATCCACCTGCTCTCTTGAGTATAGAGTCTCTCACTCAACCTGGAGCTGTGGTTGTAAGCCAGTGAGAACCAGTGATTCTCTGGTCTCCTACCTTCTTCAGAACTGGAGTTACAGATATGCAAAGCTGCACCTAGCTTTCTACATGGGTGCCAGAGAATTATACTTGGGATGTCTCAGGCCCTCATGCTTGTGTGGTAATTGCTGTTAGCTGTTAAGCCATCTTCCCAGCCCCTACTGCAGAGTTCTGAGTAGCTGGGATTCCAGGCACATGCGTCTCTGTACACTTTAATATTCTTCAGTGTTTTTCAATACTTATAAAACCTTTTATGACAAAGTTGGGATTTCACAGCATGATAGATTGATTTATTTAAAACTTTTAAATTTTATCTCTCCAGACTTATAACTGCTGCCTTTCTTCTTCTTGTGCCTTACTAACTGTACTATTTGCCCTGAAATATTCCTCATGCCACACCATCTCTCTGCCTCTGCTTTTCTTTTCACAGAGTA
This sequence comes from Zapus hudsonius, assembly GCA_004024765.1. NCBI lineage: Eukaryota > Metazoa > Chordata > Mammalia > Rodentia > Dipodidae > Zapus > Zapus hudsonius. The sequence continues at coordinate 12,728 of PVHP010020134.1, read as the reverse complement.
CTGAGTCCATTTCAATTCCTTAAATACAAATACCGCTGCCATATCAACAAGTATGGCACTTTCTTTAGTAAGACTTCAGCTTTGATGGAAATAGGTACATTTCCTCCTTAATTTCAATTTTTAAGACTCTTACATTCTGTGGTTTACTCTATAAATATGATATTTACATATTATGTTCCCTTCTTTTCTACCACTATATAAAAATCAATTTAGGAACAAAAATAACTGCTAAAAGACTCTGTTTCAGATGTAGACATTGGTAGTGCTAATTCTGGTTCTGCCTCTCTTATAGATGCGTAGCTCCTGTCATATTCTTTTCTTTTTCTTTAGACTTGGAGTTTTTTAATCTTTAAATGGGAAATAATACCATATTGTTCATAGAGTTTTGTGGGAAATTGAGTGAGTTATCACCTGGAATGGTTGTCTTGCACAAAGTAAACATCCTACAAATTGTTAGTAACTTGCTTTATCTTAAAAGAGCCTAAACTAATATCTAGTACATTGTAGGTGTTTAAAATATTTGTCAAATGGACTGAATTCCTTGTAGCATGGAAAGGTCCCAAGCACCTAAACTATAAGCATTTGATAGCTTAAAATCTTCAAGTCACTTTTATAGCATCTTGAAGGATGATGTGGGCCAGAGTGACCTGATATTTTGTTTGAAAAATGAAAAACACAATTTCTTACAGGACTGGTATCTACTGTAAAAAAAATCTTGAGTCACATAGTTAATACAAAAAATTCACTCCAGCAAAATGCCAAAACTGTCAGTCATAGGAATTTATTGCATGCTTAACTCCACAAACATTAAAAAAATAGTTAAATATCCAAATGTCATGTGGAAAGAAACTAAGCAGGTAAATTATGTATTCTGAGAGCAAAATGTCTCAATATAGATTCCATTTCATAACATATACTTCACAGGTCTTTGGAGATAAGGCTATTATAAATATGACTGTTGGGTTTAACCAATAAATATTTTAGCACCAGTAGATCTTAAGTTCATATTCACTTATATCTCAGATGTCATAAAACTAAATTGACCCTTTGTTTTTCAAGACAGAAAAAAAAGAATAAATAAATGATTAAGTCTCTAGTGTTGTGTGACTATACAAGCAGTTACTGGGGCTTCCCCCTCCTACATTGACTTGAAGTGTTTGAAGTGACTTTTTGAAATTAATAATTAATCCTTTCAAGGTGTTCTTTTTGCAGGTGGTAAGGGCAGTCAATGTTAAGGAAAAATGATAAGAGTAGAGGACACGTCCTGCCTGACCAAGGGAGGGTGTTTACAAGGGAATATAACACCGTAGATTGGACTGTTGGGTACTTGTCTCTCAGTGTAAATGGGGCTTTGTCTTCAGCCATTTACCAGTAAACCTTGTCAAGGAATTAACTCTGGAGATAATGCTTATGTAAATGAAGGGGAAGGAGGAAAGTTTAAAGTGAAGTCTTAGAATGAGACAAACTAGTTGGGGAGGAGGAGAGATCACACTGGAAGCCAGGATGATTTTTATCAGAGCATTGCTGAAGACAGTTATCTTCCATGAGTCACATTGTGTGAATGAAGCATGGGAATTAACTATGCTTTGTGTTTCTGCTCCTTCCACATGTTAGGAATAATTAAAATTCTGTTTACTTAAAGAATATGACAATGGGATTATAGTCAGATGAGCAGGGAATTCAAAATTTGTCCTTCCTGGGGGTGTATTTATTTATCAGACTCATAAGTGAGTTTCATTATGTGCCAAGCACTTCCCTAAATTTTACATGTAATTAATAACATAATCATCAGAACAATGCTTTAAGGTAGATATTATTTTTATCTCCATTTAATGGGTAAGGTCATTAAGACCCAGCCAGGTTAATTGCCCATGGTCACAGAAGAGTAAGGAATTAAACTAGTCTTTCTGACTTGCATGTTGGCTCATAGCTAGTAAGTTCTGCTGCTTCAGAAGGAAAGAAACAGCCATCACATTAGCATACAGAGCATGCTCCCTGCAGCTTCAGAATTTTACTTTTGTTACAGAATTCTTCTAAGCTATATTCTTTTCTGACTGTGATAGGAGATAATGGTTCTTCTCTGGCACTGGAAGAAAGGAGTTCATCCAAAACCGTGACAAAGAAGCACCAGAACCTTCAACTGACTATAAAGACAGTGTAAAAGTCTCCAAGAGCTTTGGGCCTGAGCTTGATTTCGTGGCTGAGGGAGGAGCTATTGGCTCAAGGGTAGCTGCACAGCACTTGCAGGTGCAGTTGTATGAAGCGGTGGTGAAGGTAGAAGTTCAAGACACTAGGAAATGGTTTCCTAAATACTGCCATTGTGTCACTGACCCTTTCTGCATCAGTAATTAATATTCTAAGCATATATCATAGAGCCCAACTGTTTGGATGCCTCAGTTTATATCGTGAGTCCATAACTATCTGATGTCATGACTTTTATCCAGCTGTGAAATTTCTCTTAATCAGTTTCTCATGGGTAATACAAAGTTAGTAATAGTAAATGCAAGAAGGTTATTTTGAAAATTGGACATTTTTGTTTCTATGTGAAGTATTCCACATGGTTCCTAGGACTGTGGATGATGAATAATATATTTTTCCTTTTTACCCTTCTTCATGACATTTGATAAATCACTATTTTGTGTTTCACAAATATTTATTCAGCTTTTCCCCTGGTTAAATACACTGATGTACAAATATAAACAAAGTAGAACCCCTGCCTTTGGGAAGATTGAAAAATAAAAATGAACCAGACACAACTCACAAATGCAATATTTTGTGTTAGCATACATTATATATATTTATACAGAGAAATAAACAAACCAAAAATACTGTAACAATTTCTAATCAATTTCTTTTAAAAAATTTCATCTAGTTTATTAATAAAATCAACTGTGTGGGTTACAAACTTAAAATCAGATGCAATTTATATAAGTAAGTTCATGTGCATGGGGTGTACACAAATGCATACATATACAAATATGTATACATGCATACTTGTAAAGTTATAACAATATCTTTAAAATTCTAGAATGTAATTTTTAAAAAAATATTTCTTTATTGTCCATAATTAGATACAATGAGTGAGCAAATAATGTGTTGATGTCTCCAATTCCCATTAGAAAAAAAGGATTTATGTAGTTTTAAAGGTATATAACAATATAAGATATGTTTATTATGCATCTTTATACATTTAATATAAATAATTTAAAAGATACATTAACAGATATCCCTTAGAAAGTACAAACTTTGAGTTATAAAATGAATACACTATGGAAATCTAATATGTTATAGTTAGTAATCACATTACTGAGAGGACTCTGCCACCTGTTTGTACATTGGGTTTTCACAAGGTAAGGTGGATGGATTTTGCCCACGAACCTAGCAAAGGTCTTTTTGATTGTGTGAAAAGCATATGAAACTTCCAGTGTGAAGGAGGAATAATGGAAAGAAAAGGATTACTTAGTTGTGGCAACAAGACAGTTTCTTAGGGGTCTAAAGGACTAAAATAATAATTTTTTAAATAAATATTTTTATTTATTTGAGAGAGGGGAATAATGAGCTAGAGAGAAAGAGAGAGAAAGAGAGAGAGGAGAGAGCGAGAGAGAGAGAGAGCGAGGTAGACAGAAAGAGAGAATGGGTGCCCCAGGGCCTCTGCCAAGACACATGTGCCACCTTGTGCATCTGGCTTTATGTGGGTACTGGGGAATCAAACTCAGGTTGATAGGTTTTGCAGGCAAGCACCTTAATTGCTGAGCCATCTCTCCAGCCCTAATGTAATAATTTCTGAGGTAGCATGTCATAGTTTCTATGAAATAATGCGTTTATCGAAAATCATCAGGGACTGGGGGATGGCTCAGTAGTACTTGCTGTTCAAGCATGATGACCAGGGTTTGGTTCTCTTACCCATGGGAAATGCTGAGTATGGTGGTGTGGCCTGCAATCCCAGTGCCAGGGAGGCAGAGACAGGGGATTGTCAGGGCTTGGTGGCTGGCTAGATTAACAGACTCAAGCAAACACTAGGCTATGTAAGAGACCTGTTTCAAAAAATAAATTGTGAGGCTAGAGTGATTGTTCAGTGGTTAAAGGCACTTGCTTGAAAAGCCTGCTGCCTGGGTTCAATTCCCCAGCACTGCTGGCAAAGCACATGCCACTTGATCCAAATGGGTCTATGACAATGGCAGTGGAGTCAGCAGGATCCAAAGCTAAAGGTCAGCTAGTCTGACATTCATTTGTGTCTGGCAGATCATTTGCAGTAGCAAGAGACCCTGTGTCAAAGATGGTGCTTTGCAGTTGTCCTCTGATCTCAACATGTATGCTGTAGCATGAACACCCTTACACACATACATGCACACACACAAATAAAATGAAAATGTGAGAAAGTGATTGAGAAGGATGTAGGCATTCTCCTCTGGCATACCACACACTCATCCAAACACATATACATGCAGAAATGCATCTGTTTATATATGTCAATATGTTATAGGTTTCATAAGAAGTCATGCCAAATTAAAATTTCGACAATACCAAATATACAATGTGACATGCACTAATGTTCCCCTGTCTCCTCCTTTAGCCTATCTTTGAGTTTAGCTCTAGCTAGCTGGCTCCATTTTCTTCAGGCTTGGAATACCCTGTATAAAATCTCCTGATGTATCTTCTCCATTTTCTATCAGGGTTTTTGTTCCTGCTTATCCCATAGATGAGTTCAATCTTGGAACATACTAAGTGGGAACTTGTGGGTGTCTGTCTTGATGTAATTATGGAACACATTTTCCATGTTTCTCCTTGTTTCAGAAGAGCTAAGCCTCCAGTGTACAGAGTATATTCTCACATCGCTCTTTCCCTCCTTCCTTTGTTGAATCTTAACATTTTAGTACTATTTTTGGAGTCTCCCCTATATGGATGTCCCACCTTCAAGTCCCTGTCTCAGGTTGTCCATAGAGAGCACATGCAAGTACATACCATCTCATCACCTAGGTGAATTTATTGTCTCAACCCAGCTAAACAAACTGAACAGAAGGAAAAGAGGAAATTAGGAAATCTGATTATTTCACACAAGTGAGATGATGAGATGGATGATCACACACAAAATCTCCAGTTAGATCAGTTAGCATCATAGGTGTGTGCACAGCAGCAAAACTTCCTCCAGTGCACAGCATTAAAGCTTCAGAACAAACTCTCTTAGAAGACATGTTCAGCAACTACATTGTTATATAGAAACAAACATGTTTTAAATACATAAGGAGAAAATTGAATGTTCTCATCTCAATAAACAGTTTAAATCCTAACAAGTTGTGTTGAAATGATTTGAAGACATATGGGGAACTTTCACTTAGTTTAAATCAATGAGACCAACATAATGGCTCTATTCTTCTCTGGCTGGTTTATGACAACTACTTGTGTCAGCATGTCCACGAGAGTCTGGAACAGCAACTTAGAAGCTATCATATTGGCTATGACACAAATTTTGAGCTGACTAGAAGAAAATTACACAGTTCAAAGTATCACTGTTATCAGTTTGTAATCATTATCAAAGGATCACAATGCTAATCAATAACAAAGGTGTTTACGCCTTGTTTCATGAAACTCATGCATTATTTAACCCAAACCTGTGCCAGTAACAGAAGTTAAAGGCAGAGTAAACACACCTGCTGTGAATTAAGACAGCAGTAAAATACCAGCCTTCTTTCTTAAAAAAAAAGTCTATATACTTTTTCTTCCTAAATTTGAGGTTTGTAATAGGCATGATTAGTTCTAACTACTAAGTTAACATTGAGAAGCTAATGGCTTTCCCTTTAGGTCCATATATTGGCCTTCTGTGTTTGAGCTTCAGCAATAGTTCTGAGATGCACAATCATTTTAGATTATCTATGACTCAAAGTTCCATACCAACTTTAGAAAACCTATGAAATGATGATTAGTGCTTTTGATATTCCAGGTTTATGGGCATATTATCAGTGCAAAATTAAAGAGAGCTCAGATTGCTTGATGTCATCTGGAACAGAATCCAAAACCAGACTCAACAAAAAGATGTTGAATAAGTCCCCTGAAATAAATTAGTAGAAGAGAAGATTAGCCCTGAATGTCTGGACAGCGTCATGAAGTTTTCATTCCTGTTAAAAGTTGCTGGAGAACGAAGTTCATTCTCCATATTTGGTAGCACTCTGAAGATATGTCTGAGGACTGTTTATGAAATGTGGATGCTTGAGGTGGTGAAGTTGACAGATAATTGCTATGAGACAAATGACCTGAGAATCGTTAAATGTTGCAACTCGTTTTCGTTCAGATGTCTCTGCTGCAAATAAATGACATTCAGTGGAATATATCTCTTAAAGAGGCAGGTTGATTTCTCATGTGGGATGGGATAGAGATTGCTCACTAATGCCTGGCCCTCCAGTCCTTGTGGGAACATGGGAGGATTGCCTGTCTTTGCACAAAGCTAATATATCATATGTTCTGACCAAGAAGATCTCAGTGAAGTGACTGGTGTCACCTCTGAGATGATAAAAATGCCCATGAGTCTCTGTTCTTTTTTCCGTTATGCTAAAAACTAAAGTCTGTGAGATTGCAGCTACATAGGAAAGTAGAATTTTGTCCACTGGCTACCATAAATCAAGCTTCCCTGCTAACTTATGTGGTACACTTACATGAAAAACTGACTTGCTAGGTAAAGACACTGACAGGTCAATGTTTTTTTTTAATTGTATATAAACTAGTCTATCTTGGTGTATATATAGGGTTTGTTTTAAAAGACATTACTTACGTGAATTATCTACTGGAAATGGAAATATTTCTGATAGGTGAAGTACAGCTGTCTAAAATTTAACCAACTCCATTCTACTTGTAATAAGTCTGTCTGTCTAGTACACAACCTCTTGTGGAAAGGTAATATTCCAGAAAAGAATGAAACTCAGTGACTTCCTCGATAAACAGAACGTACACAATAAACAGAACATAGACAATGCTCAGAAAAATGATTTGTGAAGTAAATAGTTAGGCTATATAAGAAAGCAGGGGTGTGAAAAAGGAGGTTCATTGCCACAACCAGTAACAGAAAGAAACAATGTGGAGAAAAGACAAAAGCATGCTGAAATGAGGAAAGCATACAGGACTACATCACACAGAGCCAGAATCTGAGTAGATTTGGGCCAGAAAATTGGGAATACACTTACTGAGCCTGGCCAAGCTTTGAGGAAAGATAAAAATAAAGCTGAGTGTATAGGCTTAAAAGGGTTTTGAGAGCCAAGTCTCATTTCCATGGAATTAGAAGTTTGATTGAATTCCATATTGGCTTTAGAACTGTGACTTATGTTTTTATGAAACTGATTAATTATCACCACATAGGTAGTATTTTTCCCTTTTAGATAGTTTCATGTCATAATCTAGTCACATAGGTTTAATCAATGATTTTTCTTATGAGAAGAAAGGTTTTCTTTTCTGACATTAATAGTCTTGATAGAATCCAGAGTAGTATGAAAATGTTTGGAAATTTGTAGTCTTTTTTCTCACTTAAAATTATTTTATACTTGCATGCCCTACAAGACTCATGAGGGCAGGAAAGACATGAAGCTTTACCATGGAGTTCCTAGGACTTGGCATGAGTATTAATTTTATCTGTACCACTAGTCCTTCAAGTCTTGAATGGAGCTGAGTACTTTGATTTCACATGCTCTGTTTCTTGCACAGTGGAGATGATTACTAGTTTTGTATATAGTTGACTTATAAACACATATATCAACTTTCTAAGCTCCTTTCTGACAAGGTGTTACTTTGCTTTCTGGGTTTATTTCTCTCAGCCTCCATTCTAGCCAGCCTGTCTGAGCATATGACTCACCCCTTCTCTGTTTTACTTATTTTCTTTTCTTCAATGTATCCCATATCTTTGCTTAATACTAATGGCTAATTTTGTGGCCAAACACTTCATATATGCATATTACTTTATTTCTAAAAATAATGAGACAGGTGCTATACTTACTTTTTAGCACCATCTTCAGGTGAAAAGGGTTTAGAAATGTTTATGAATGTAGTCATGGGTGCTAATATCTGCCTCTTTATAGAATCCATGCTTTTAAGCACCTTCTCATGCTACTAATCCCATTTACTCATCCTTCAAACCTCAACTCAAATACCACTTCCTCCATAAAGCTTCCATTATTACATTGATCTTTATGAAGGTTTCCTTTGTTCCAAACAACTGTTAACACTTAAAGTCAGTTCCACATTGCACACCCTCCATTGTTCTATATATAGATCACATGTATTAATTTTATCTGTACCATTAGTCCTTCAAGTCTTGAATGCAACTGGGTACTGTTTATTTCACATGCTTTCCCTGTACCTTTCACAGTGGAGATGACCAAGGAAAACATCCTAGTTAATGAACTAGGAACACAGAATAAAGTGACCAGATCACAGCATTTTCCTTGGAATTCTTATTTAGTATTTCTCCTTAAAGCTGGAGTCTGACAAAGAAAGATGTAGCTGTTCTTTTGACAGCCTTCATTAATTTTTTTCTAAAGCTTCATTTACTTCCTGCCACTCAGAAATTTAAAACCGTATCTTTGGGGTTAAAATCACTAGAAATAATTCGGACGAAACAGGCAGCCTTTTGATGATGAGACTACAGCTCCGATTTCCAGTTATTAAAAATGTTTAGGAACAAAGAAATCATCTGACAACTTGTGACTGGTGCAATCAGAGGAGCCGGAGATTGGGATGTTTATTTTTACACTCTGGGAAGGAAAAGCAAGGATCAGCCTCTGCGGTTGACACCTCGGATGAGCTCAGTGGTTTTCCACCATATCACATGAGCATAATGCCTCTCTTCATGCCCCTCTGAATTCCGCAGAAACAGAGAAGAAAGTTAGCAGCGTAAATTGGATCGAAGCCTCGACGCTGAATCTAACCATGTAAACAACTCCGAACAAGTGAAAAAGTGCCAAAATTGTTCTGGTGCCTTTCCTTATAAATTAAAATAAACTGGAATAATTACATATCCAGAGGATGGAAAGGTAATTCAATTGCAATTGATAAAAGTCATTGATTCATGATTCTGGAGCACCTAAACGTACTACAGAATTAAGTTTAGCTACTCCAAGAGCAAAAATATAAGAAATATAGCCCTTGGTGAGTCTTCATATTCTTTAAATGGATTATAACATCAACTTAAATCATAAATTCAAAAGTAGATCAACTCAAGCAAAATAACAGCTGAGAACTCTTTTGCGGCTTCTGCAAAACCAGTCCTCCATTTAAATTCACTTCCAATGCAAAAATATCCACCATAACTGCCGGTGCTTTTGGCTGAGACTTCAAACAATGCACTGTTTGAGTGAAAGTACAATTTCCTTTTGTGTATGCATGTTTTTGGTGAGAAATAAAAATATTTTTATTATTGGATTCAAAGTGGTCTAGGTCTTTGACTAGGTCTTTTACAGGATTTGTAAAAAATATAATATAAAAGATTAAAATAGACATAAAAATGCAAATGTCTAAATCAGGGCAGATGCGGAGTCTGCTCTGGACACTACCCTCCTGCTCACAACACAGCAGAGATCATACCATGGCAGAAAAACACAGGCTTTCTGCTTAGCAAACTTTGGCTACCCATCAACTTGCTGAACTTTTCTGGGGATCATTGTATTACTATCATTCTTACATTCAAAGAGTATGACTTATGCAAATATAATCCTCATTATCCCTGTCATCTTTGTTCACACAATATCATGGTGTGGGTAGTACCTTGTCCAGAGGGATTTCTCTGGTTGTTTGGATGTAAAATGTCCCCCAGTAGACTCATGTGTTTGAATCATTAATCCTCAGTTGGTGATGGTGCTTGGGAAAGTTCTGGAACCTTTAGGAGGCAGAACCTTGCTAGAGGAAAGGTGTCACTAGGGTGGGCCTTGAGGTTGTACAGTGCAGCCCTACTTCCTCTTCTTCCCTGCTGATGTGGTGCTATGACACTGACTGCCTGCCATACTTTTCTCACCATGATGGACACTTCTTAAGTCGTAAACTGAAAATCAATCTGGAAGCTGCTTCTGGTTGGCTATTTTGTCCCATGAATGAGAAAATATGTGATACAATTCTTCTATCACATCTGTCTCTCATTTCACCCTAACCACAGACCTTCTGCCATTTCCTTTGTTGGTTTCTCTGACCCATTGTTCAGATCCAGATAATTTGCAGCTAAGAATGCATTGCTTAGAGGATTTGTCTATTCTCCATATAAATGTATAGCTGTCAGTCACAGCTGAAGGATCCTCATATTGTTGGCCATGTTTTATTCATTTGGTATTCATAAAGAATGCTTTTGTTATTTCTAGTTGTCCTTCCTGAATGTAGACCTTCTCAAGTTCTCTCTCTGTGAAGTTATTACAATGAAATGCTTCAGTTCAGGTTCCCTGGAAAGTAGAAATCCTGATAGATGTGTAATAAGTTGACTGGAATAATGCAAGGAGAGAGAACAAAGGAGGAAAGCAGCTCCTCAGATTACAGTGCTGCTCTGGCACCTGCAAAGAGTGCAGAGGGGTGCACACATCTGGGGCTCAGATGCAGAGGCTGGAGCCCCTGGTGTGTCCTCTCTCTCTCTCTCTCTCTCTCTCTCTCTCTCAGCAAAGAATAAATTTAACATATTTTAAAAAATTGAATATGAATTTATTTTTTCTTCCCACAAATCCTTAGTTGGCACCATTATTCAGGTTTTAACAGGGTGTTTGATCAGACGTGGGACTCTATACAGCACAGCAAGCATTGACTTTGATTAGTAGGAAGGTCATGTGGCATTGACACTATGGAGTTCGGTGCCTATGTGTGGAACCCACTCATTAGCTAAGCAGAATACTGGCTACAACAAAGAAAGGGGGGAAGTTATCCCCTTTCTTAGGCAATTTCTCTTTTCAAACAAAACGTGAATTACTTGCAAGTATATCCACTAGGAACCCTGTTTTCTCCCTACCATTGTACTGTTGTTTATACCACTCCTGAATGTAGCTTTAATGTATTATCTTTTTTTTTGAGATTTACATCCACATGCCAAAATGTTCCATTCATAAGCCTAACTTGGGTTTTGCTGTTTCGATGGGGCTGAATCTGGCCATGTGAGCAAGGAGAGGGAGAGAGGGAGGGGAGAGAGAGAGAGAGAGAGAGAGAGAGAGAGAGAGAGAGAGAGAGTGAGAGAGAGAGAAACTGAGAAACTGGTGTGGTCATGGTGTCTCTGACATCAGACCTGACTCCCTGCTCATGTAGCTTCCTCTTGCCCTCTGTTCCTGTCAAAGCCCTGGATTTCTCCCCAGGAGAGTTGGGTGGTTATACTATAGGTCAGCCTTCTCTTCTATGATTTTTCAGGCTCTACCACTGGGAGGTTGTTCTAGATACTCTGGACCGGAGTGCAGAAGCTGCAGCAGCTGATGGGAAGCCTGGGGAGAAAGCTGTGGGGAAGAGTAGAGGGAGAGCCTCTGGCACAGGGGCCCATGAGGGAGGAGAGCCACAGGGCCCTGGAGCTTGTGATAGAGGAGGGCCTGCTGGAAATTCCAGGAATGGTCAGTGAGAGCAGAAGAGCTTGTCTGGGTGGTGAGCAGAGGGAGAGAGAAACACTGAGGCCACTGGGACCCCTGGAAGAGGTCTGGGGTGGCAGAAGTGTGGGTAGCTGGGTGGGGAGCAGAGGAAGAGAGAGACAGACTAATTAGTATAGTCTATTAATAGAGATAGGGCTACTCCTTCAAGATCCAAAGTTTCAATGTTTTCTCCAGAGTCCCAGTCTTTTGTAGTGAATCCTTGGTTCTTTCTGCCCTTTATCTTAATATTTTAAATCACACTCTAAGCCCTGGCCTTACCTAGTGAACATACCCTTGGCTGACCATGTAAATAATATTGAGCTCCATAACCCTAACTCTCTGGTCCTGTGTTTGCTCTACACGAGATGAGTGCCTCTTCAGAATCTACTAGAAAAGCCCTCTGCATGTTTTAGCATTTAGCTCTTGTATAACTGTTGTAAATTTGTCACTACTCCTTTGCAAGGTATAAATGTCAGGGCAATTTAGAAATAACTGGCCAATGAACTGTCCATATAATAATCTTCCCACTATAGATTGCAAATGCCTAAATCTTCATTCCAGCAAAAGTGTCACCTTCCACAAAGCCATTTTCTCAGGCTATGGTAACATTTTTAGCCCTCAGGTCCTCTGCTTGTACCAGAGACTATGTAGCAATTTCTAGACAGGTAGCAGGTATTTTATAAGATTCTGTCTGGTTTGAACAGTGTTAGCTTGGATCCTCTGGGAAGAAGATACCAAGATGAGGAATGATTTACTGGGTCAATATATACAGAGAATCAAGGGAAGAGGAAGAATATGAATGACCCACATCTGGCACATGTGAAGAGAAGGAAGAAGGATGGAGGGTGGGAAGAGTCTCAGAATGAAATTCAGCTTGGAGAGAACTTTGGGCAAATTATGCTAGCACCAGACACAAACAAACAAAAACGATTGGCATTTAGACAAGTCTGCGTTGGAGCAATACTTGGGGCTCCGTAGAACCAGTGATGTGCACTGTTACTGTCCCTGAGCAGTCTAGGTACAACATAGCCTCAACATGAAGTTTCCATAGGTTCTGTGATATAGGGCCTCTCTGCACACTATGCTTCTTCAAGGACTGCATTCTTCAGTGTCTACTGTAGCTGTATTTCAGGTGTGGTTTTATTATAATTTCATATAGAAGGGAAAAATAAT
>PVHP010020133.1:0-31089 GCA_004024765.1 Zapus hudsonius | reverse complement strand
CTTAATAATGTGGAGGTGTGGATTGAGGTCAACCTGAGACTACAGAGTGAATCCCAGGTCAGCCCGGCTAGAGTAAGACTCTAACTCGAAAAACCAAACAAAACCAAAACTGTGGAGGTGTGATTCACCCTCACATTTCATGCATAGAGACAGCAAGTTTTGGCTTCCTTGCTTAATACAGTAGGTACTCAAGTATGTCTAAGTAAATAATGAATCCATGTTTCTCTTTGGCGCATTTCAATGTTTTCTATAGGACTCTTAACAGCTGCTTGCTTCAGCTCAGCTTTGATAATGTGTTTTTTAATTTCTTTGCAAGGACAGAGAGAAAGTAAGGGCACACCAGAATGAATTCTAGCTGCATGTTCCATCTGTGCCTTACCTGGTACTGGGGGAATTGAACCTGAGTCCTGTGGATCCAGACTCTAAACCTGGGCTGCCAGGCTTTGCAAAAGTGCCTAACTGCTGAGCCATCCCTCCAGGATATTTTTTTTTTTTTTTGAGGTAGGGTCTCCCTTGCTCTAGCCCAGGCTGACCTGGAATTCACTCTGTAGTCTCAGGGTGACCTCCAACTCACGGTGATCCTCCTACCTCTGCCTCCTAAATGCTGGGATTAAAGGCGTGTGCCACCATGTCAAGCTCTCTGGCCTTTTAAAAAAATATATATGATTTATTCAAGAGACAGAGTGGCCTCCTGCCACTGCAAACTCCAGACACTGCATCTGGCTTGGCATGGGTACTGGGGAACTGATCAGGTGCCTCCAGCCACTGAGCCATCTCTCCAGCCAGATAGTTGCTCATCCTATACCTCCTGCCATGCCCATCTGATTGCACTGGCTTCTTATTGTTTACTTGCTCTTGTTTCTTTATGCTAACGTTGCTTTCGTGTCTTGGTTTCTTCCTGGACGGTGTGCTGATCTCTGCTTCTCTCCAGCAGAGTAGAGGAGCAGTAAACATCTGCAGTGTGAAGCACTCCACGCATCCTGCGCTTGCTCCTGCTGGTTTGTGCACAGTGAGAAAGCAGCGAGAGCTCAGCTCTAGAAGGAATCTTGGGCTCACCTGGAACCTTGTGTCGTACAGGTGGAAACCCAGACCCACTCAAGGTCACACAGCTTACTGGTCATAGTTCTCAAAAAAAACCCCAGATAATTCTAGGAAAGGAAAATTCCTCCAACTGGGGCTGGACTCTTGTTATTCATTGTGTTCAGAAGTTTCAAGTTCACATAAACAAAAATGAATTCCCTTATCAGTCTTGGAGATTTCATCATTCTGTGTTCCACGCCCTTTGCGTCAGTTGATGACTGGAAAAAGTCAGGTTGACCTGGAAACTTATTCTCAGTACTCCACGCAGACACCCTTCGCAGACTTCATCTTGTGAGCGTGCCTGAAGATTGAAATTTTTAAAAATTAAACTTTAAAAAGGTTGTGGGCTGGAGAGATGGCTCAGTGGTTGAGGTGCTTGCCTGCAGAGCCTAACAATCCCAGTTCAAGTCCCCAGTGTCCACGTGAAACCAGATGGGTTCATGCCCATTCTTTCTGTCTCTCTTCAATCTCTCTGCTTGCATAGAAATATTAAAAAAATATAAAAGAACTTTACATTATGGCACATCGAGAAAAGATTGCAATTTAGCCAGGCGTGGTGGCCCACATCTTTAATTCAACCATTCCCAAAGCTGAGGTAGGAGGAGCACCTTGAGTTTGAGGCCAGCTTGGGACGACAGAGTGAGTTCCAGGACAGCCTGGGCTACAGTGAGGCCTTTTTTTTTTTTTTTTTTAAATTTGTAAGTAAAGAAACAAGAGAGAGAATGGGCACTGGAGACAGACTCCAGATGCACCACTTTGTGCATCTGGCTTTACATGGATACTGTGGAATGGAACCTAGTCATGAGGCTTTGCAAGCAAGTGCCTTAGCTGCTGAGCCATCTCTCTAGCCCACTCCCCTTTTATCAAGGTAGGGCCTCCCTGTAGCCCAGGCTGGCCTCAAATTCACAGCAGTCCTACTACCACCGCCTCCCAAATGCTGGATTAACAGGCGTGCGCCACCACGTCCTGCCCAAGGCTCTTCAACAAACCAAAAACAAACCAAAAAGCCAGGAAAAATGCTTGAAAGGAGACAGAAGCGAAAACATCAAATGTAGCCAGGCATGGTGATGCGAAGAAAGAAAGAAAGGAGAGAGAGAGAAAGAAAAAAAGAAAGAAAGGAGAGAGAGAGAAAGAAAAAAAGAAAGAAAGGAGAGAGAGAGAGAGAGAGAGAGAGAGAGAGAGAGAGAGAGAGAGAGAGAGAGAGAGAGAGAGAGAGAGAGGAGAATTTATGAAACAAACAGCACAAAGACATCGGAGGGGCTGGGGAGATGGCTCAGGGGCAGGGGCTTCCACGTCCCTAGTTCTTTCTCAACCTTTCTCGAAAATAAATAATTTAAAGAGGATATTGTAAAACGCCTATGTTAAATGCATGGAGCGTAAAGAGAAAAATATAAATTCGTTTTATCTTACAAGTCTTCAAATTTAATAAAAACCTAAATCTAGCAAAGGGAAACAGCGTGTTACCATTATATGAAGTTCTCCAAAGAAAGAGGCTCCCGCAGGGCGCCCGGATAGCTCAGTCGGTAGAGCATCAGACTTTTAATCTGAGGGTCCAGGGTTCAAGTCCCTGTTCGGGCGGCTGTGGCTTTTTCGTGAAATTGTAGGACTGTGAAAACCACAAACTACTCAAAAAAAAAAAGCGCTTTTAAAATACGGTTCTTCGTTTATTTCAGAACATAGACATTCTTAACGAGGAAAGGGAAAATAACTGCAAAGATGGTTTCATTTATTTTGGGGAGGATGTATAATTTTTATTAATCCTTTGAGCATTTTAATACAGGAAAGGCGTTTCATTTCTTGAGGTTTTCGGACGTTGACGACATGGAAGTTTTCTTCAGATCGCAGGGAAAGAGCTCGTGTTTCCACATTCGCCAGAAGGACGAGGTAGTGCACGCGTTGATAAGCTTAATCTAGCAATAAATATACAATCTTTGTGAGTTTTGCAAGAAAAAGGCGAGCGCCCGAACAGGGACTTGAACCCTGGACCCTCAGATTAAAAGTCTGATGCTCTACCGACTGAGCTATCCGGGCTCCGAGAGGCAGCGCCGCGCAGCCGCTCTTCAGGGCAGGGCGCCTGCGCACTGGGCGCGCCGCGCGGGAGACCAGAAGCCGCTGAAGGTGCTGGAGGCCCGCGGGACCGAGACGGCCGTGGCGGGTGTGAGCGGCGCCCGGATCCCGCACAGCAGACCCGCGTCCGCGGTGGTCTGGGGCGCGCGCCGCCCACGGAGGGTCCCTTTGGACACGCGCGTGCGCACACATACATATATGTACCTTATATTGTGATTTGTTATTTTATTTGTTAGATTAATTCCTATATGTAGAGGATCGTGTGGGTGGAATAGACCTCCGATTAACTAGGATTTTTTTTTTTTTTTTTTTGGTTTTTCGAGGGAGGGTCTCGCTCTAGCCCAGGCTGACCTGGAATTCACTGTTGTCTCAGGGTGGCCTTGAACTCATGGTGATCCTCCTACCTCTGCCTTCCAAGTACTGGGATTAAAGGCGTGCGCCACCACGCCCGGCTTTAGTGAATTAAAAAAAATGTATTCCTTTTACAAGACCTTAAATGCTCATATTAAATAGGAAGATTAATTCACTAGCTATATTTGTTCATATATAATGTATCTTGTTTATAGATTCAGTAATGGAGTCGTAACCTCTATTGACCAAGTTGAAAAAATGAAATTAGGAGGGAATTCATGCCTGGTCCTGAAGACCTAGTCCAAAGCCCATGTCTGGGGAGGTCATGCGCCCCAGGGAGCAATGCCCGCTGCTGTCTGGCTAAAGGCATGCATTATGCCCACCTGCACGTTTCAAAAAAAGTTTACATCCACATATTAATGCTACTCTCACTTTTGGTCAGTGAAGCTTCTCTTTCCAGATGGTGGTGACCACTGGGGTGACTCAAAAGACCCCACAGTGCTGAGAAGAAGTGACGGTGGCGTGTCCAGCCCTGGGACTGAAGAACCAGAAATGACATCCTGGAATTAGAAATTATTTTGTAGCAGAGTTCTGTTTGATTTGACCATAACTGGCCTGGAATTTCTCTAAGTATGCTCTACCCCTCCCACGAATCTCCCCACCCAGACTATGCTACCACTCTTCCTGGGCCATAAAGACCCAGGCCATCCAGAGGACAAACTGCTAACAGGGCAAAAAGGTTAATGGCTAAAGGTTGTAAAAGATTTAACTACAGGAAAGCCAAACTTCACCCTCCTAAGATAAGACAAGAGAAAATTTATACTAGGGGTAATGCAGCCCTAAAAGATAGAAAGAGCAAACAGACGCAAAAATAGTAAACGTGCCTTAAAAGTTGCTTACTTTAAAGAGGTTATCTAGTTATTTTGACCCACATGAAATTTACAGCTGACTGCACTATCTCACCTCTGTAAAGTCCTGCCACAGTCCTGCCTAATTGCACTACTGTTTGATAACTTTCTCCTTGGAAATGTTCCGAGGTTTTGGGAGATAAAAGCCCCACTTTTTCCTTTGTGAGTTGCTAATCTCCGGAGCCCTGCATTGGGCGAGATAGCCACTGGCCAGCTCTGTGTGCCCAAATAGAGCTTGCTTTAATTTGGCCTCCATTGGAGTCTGTGGTCTTTTCTTTGCGCTCGTGGGTTCAACAGGGACATCTCCGTCACACTTCCCGAGGCTCAGGGTCTGTTGTGGAAGAAGTGGCGGAAAGACTCAAGAGCCCAAGGAAGGGCAGGGCTGCTTTCCACGCAGACTTCCAGACACAGATGGCCTCGACATTCCTGGCTCCCACAAGACCTTCAGATGCCGACATCACAATAGAAGAGAGGCTCGTTCGAAGGGGAGTCATGGAAGGTGGATGTGAGAGGGGAGACGGGAGGGAATTATCGGGTTTGCTGTCCATACTCATGGAAGATGTCAATAATCTTCTTTCCAAGCGGGCTGGAGAGGTGGCCGGGCGGAAAGGCGCTTCCCGCAGATCCCGATCGCCGCGCGTCGGCCGGTAAACGTTCTATGTAGACATGATGTGTTCATTCATGGACCCTGGGGGCCCGGCCGGAGGCTCGCCTGGACCCGAGGCTCAAAGAAACGCAAATTTACTTTTGGCGGCAGGTGGAGGCCGGCTGCAGCCTCAGAGCGGCCTCTGAACATCACGAGACCTCGGAGTCCCGCTCAACTCTTCTTTAAAGCCTCCCTGGGAGCCGGCACGGTGCGCGCGCCTTTAATCCCAGCATCGGGAGGCGGAGGCAGGAGGACCGCCGCGAGTCCGAGGCCAGCCTGAGACTACAGCGTGACTTCCAGGCCAGCCTCCCTCTCTTCCCGACCTCGTCTCCTCTGTGGCACAAACGGGCCTTTCTAGCTGCCCGGTCCTCCAGGCCGCCCGCACTCTATGGTTCAGCCTCCCCGGAAGCTCGGCGTGAGGCCCGCTGGGCGGCCGGAAGTTGCGCCCTAGTTGCTCGCAGCTTCAAAATGCCGCGGAGCCCTTAGGGCCTGCGGCCGCCACCGTCCCCCGGGCCGCTGGGAGCGACTCATGGAGCGGCCGTGAGGTGCGGCTGTGGGCTTCGTGGCGGGAGGTGCGGGGATGGCGGCGGCGGGGGAAGGGCCGGGAGCCGGGTGTCCGCCCGCCGGTGCCGGGCCGCCCGCCCCGCCGGTGCCGGCCGGGCCGCCCGCCCCGCCGGTGCCGGCCGGGCCGCCCGCCCCGCCGGTGCCGGCCGGGCCGCCCGCCCCGCCGGTGCCGGCCGGGCCTGTGGGGTCCTTCTCTCTCTTCCTCCCTAGTGCTGGGGCTTGTGCCACCACACCCGGCTGAGAACTGTTAAAATGCCTGTTCTTTAAAGGCAAAGGGCGATAGAGACAGAATGGGTACGGGGCACGCTGCTGCGGGGGTGGGGGGACTCCAGCTGCAGGAGTCCCTTGGAGCATCTGGCTTTACATTTTTACATTTACATCACATTTACATATTGGGGAATGGAAATCAAGGCATTAGGCTTTGCAGACAGGTGCCTTAACGGCCCACCCAGGAACCTTTGAGCATGAGGGCAATGTTAAAATGAAAATGACCACCTGGGAGACGGCTCTGAAAGGAAAGGTGTTTAATAGGAGGAAAGGAACCAGGCTAGCTCCCAAGATGGGAGAAGGTGGGAGGTCAGATCAAGATCTGGCTTTTAAGGTGAATGTCCAGCTTGAGGGGAGGGCTGCGGTGGTCAGTAGTTCTCAGCATCAGGAAGGGCAGTGCCTCCGTCAGACAGGCACAGCAGGTGTGTGTGTGGGGGGTGTTATCTCCTGTTATTTCCCGAGGTGAAACTTCCCCTGAGGCTGGGTGAGGGGATTGGGGTGGTGACTGAATTTGGCCTAACAGAAAGGATTTATGTTAAGGTAGTAACTTTTATCCCAGCATTTGGGAGGTAGGCGGCTTGCCATTCTGGGCTACAGTGTGAGTTTTAGGCCTCAAAAAACAAACATTCCCTACTCCCCCAAACAAACAAACAAAAAAAGCAATTTTATAATGTGATCTGTGACATTTGGAGGGTGTGAGTTCTGATTTCTGCAATCGGAATGCAAGAACTCCATAACGCTAGCAGACTTGTCTGCCTTGATTCCCTCTTCTGGAAATGTGTCTTAAAGAGTGTCAGATCTCTGCTGGTCAGAGGTAGGAGGATCTCTGTGAGTTCCAGGCCAGCCTAGTCTAGAGCAAGACCCTACCTCTAAGAAAACAAACAAAAAAAATTGTCAGACAGAAAGGTGATTGTGATGGCTCACTGTATAACAGAAAGAAATTCCATAGCATGCTACTTAAATTTGTCTGCATTATTTTGGAGGAGGGTTTAGGTCAGTTGTGGTACAATTTACAGCTTGAAAACTCAGTCCTAGGAGAAAATCATATCTGATTATGTACTTTTTTTACACACAGGTCTCACAATATATGCAGCTGGAAGAGAGAGATGATGGAATCTTAGACAATATCCCGAGCTCTGGAAGCGCATTGGGATTCAGGCCTTCTGGGAGTGTGGGAGCAGATTGCCTTGTTACATAGGTAAGTCAGGTAATGAAAGTCTCATCACCTCTCTTAATGGAGATTTCTTTTTGCTTTTTTTATTTTTTGACAACTTCCATAAGTATAGATAATAAACCATATTTCCCTCCCACCAACTCCATTTCCCCCCCACCAACTCCATTTCCCCTTCCAAGTTTTCCCTGCATTGAATTCCTCCTTCTTTCCAATTGGTCTCTTCTGTTTTTTTTTTTTTTTTGTTTGTTTGTTTGGTTGGTTTTTCAAGGTAGGGTCTCACTCTAGTCCAGGCTGACCTGGAATTCACTGTGTAGTCGCAGGATGGCCTTGAACTCACGGTGATCCTCCTACCTCTGCCTCCCCAGTGCTGGGATTAAAGGCGTGCACCACCACCAATTGGTCTCTTCTATTCTGTTGACATAATTTTTTCCTCTCTTTGTGAAGGTCTTGTGTAGGTAGTGTCAGGCACTGTGAGGTCATGAATGTCAAGGCCACACATAGTGTCAGGAAGACCGCATTCTAAGCAGTTCCCCTCTTCCTTTGGCTCTTACAGTCTTTCAGCCAACCTTTTCCACAATAGACCTTGAGCTTGGAGGGTGTGCTAGAGATGTCTTGGTGTCTAGCTAAGATTTTTTTTTTTTCTCGAGGTAGGGTCTCACTTTAGCCTAGGCTGACCTGGAACTCACTGCGTAGCACTTTGGTGAGTTTTAGTCACCCCGATGGTCACCACCATCAGAAATGAGAAGCTTTTCTAAACCAAGTCTTTTTAAACTTTTTCTTGATAGCTTCCATAATTAGAGACCATAAGCCATTATGATTCCCTCCCCACCTCCCCCATCTCTCTTCTACCTCTTAACCAGTCTCTGATTGGTTTTGGTGTCACCATCTTTTCCTCCCATTATGTGTAGGTATTATCAGGCCATTTTGTGTCTGGACGTTTGTGTTGTAAGCAGTCCTACCCTTCCTTCGGCTCTTACAATCTTTCCGCTCTTCTTCCACAATAGCCCCTGAGCCTCAGGAAGTGTGATAGAAATGTCCCAGTGCTAGAGCCGGCGTGGTGGCCTTTAATCCCAGCACTCGGGGAGGCAGAGGTAGGAGGATCACCCTGAGTTCAAGGCCACCCTGAGACTACAGAGTGAATTCCAGGTCAGCCTGGACTAGAGCGAGACCCTACCTCAAAAAACCAAAAAAAAAAAGAAATGTTCCAGTGCTGGACACTCCACTGTCATTTCTTCTCAGCACTATGGTGACTTTTGCACTATCCCTGTGTAACCAAGTCTTTTTGCCTTTTTTTTTTTTTTTTTTTTTTTTTGAGGTTGGGTCTCACTGTAGCCCAGGCTGACTTTGAATTCACTATGTACTCAGGCTGGCCATCCTAACTCTGCCTCCTGAGTGCTAGGATTAAAAGCATGTGCTACCACACCTGGCTTCTAATTATTTTATTAATTATTATTAATATTATTATATTTGGTTTTTCCAGGGTAGGGTCTCACTATAGCCCAGTGTGACTTGGAATTCATTATGTAGTCTCATAATGGCCTCGACCTCATGGTGATTCTTCTTTCCTCTGAGTGCCTGGCTAAAAAAATACATTTCTTTTTGAAATAGTCTTGCTATGTAGCCCTGGCTGGCCTGGTAGTCCAGGCTGATCTGGAATTTATGACAGTGCTGCTTCTACTTAAGTCTCCCGAGTGCTGGGATTACAGGTGTTCTCCAGCACACCTAGCGTAGAAAATGTTGACGTTTCTGTGGTCCCTGGCTAGACATGTACTAACATGTTGCTGTGGTTTTCCTGGAAGTGCTCTTGGAAAAGGGTAATCTTCCAGCTTTGTTTCTGTCTTTTGAGAGATCTTTAGGAGCTGAGGAAATAACCTGAATCACCTGATAGCTGGAAGGGAGGGGGTAATTGTAAATTTGACTTTCAGCTTAGAACAGTTTACTCATTAACATCGGCATGGAAGTTGGTCCTTGCCCAAACTTGTCTTCCTTTCAGGCTTTATGTGAGGGAGGCATAGATGGTTTAGTCTTCCTCTACGTCTTCTGAAGAATCAGGATTGGAAAGGGATAGGAGGTATGGAGGTCTCCACATGAGATTTGTGTTATGTCTTGTGTCTGTGGCAGCTTTTTAAAAATAAATCCTAAAGATAGGATTTTCTAGTTTCTTAGATTTGTGTATGTGTATATTTACACATATATTTCCTTTTAATTTTTACCAGTAGATTGCAGTGTCTTCACTGACAAAATGACATCACATTCTACCTCTGCCCAGTGTTCAACATCTGACAGTGCTTGCAGAGTCTCTTCAGAACGGGTGAAACAGGTAAATCATTATTTTCCTTTAAATTTGTAAGAACTTGAATTGGGGCATATAGCTGCATTCTTTGATCAGGATTTATAATGCACAAAATGATTATATTTAAAATGTAATAGTCTCTAGTAAATAGTAGCAGTGCTCATTGATTTGATCATTGGGTAAATATTTAGAAGTTACAGATTGCTCAAAATGCTACATGTTGAATATGAGTAGCATGTTTTAAGTTAGAGGTTGTGGTACAGTTTGGGACCATGTTAAGTTTGTTTTCACCAGACAACCACATAAAGCTGGACAGGCAGTTATTTGCAGTGGCAAGAGATGCTGACAATACATGTGCATACACGAATTTTTTTTTTCTTAGTAATGCTACAGAGCTGGGGAGATGCCTTGCTTATAAAGCCTGTTGGTCTGGATTCACTCCCCTGTATCCATGTCAGATGCACAAAGTGGTCCATGTATCTGGAGTTCCTTTGCAGTGGCTGGAGGCCCTCTCCCCCCCTCCTTTCTTCTCTCCCTCTGTATCTCTCTGCTTGAAAATAAATAAAATGTCAAAATAGCTGGGAGGGGGGTGTTAATGCAAGTGTTGTGGATTTGTCTGGAACATGCAAGTGGAATTCTGGTTTGTGTTTGGGATAAGTGTCTCCTAGGGTTTTTCAAGGAAATTCTCTTGTTCCATAGTGTTTCCAAAACCTAAGGAATTTAAATGTAAATAATTTGATAGTGGGAGGATGTCTAATACCAGTGCTTGGGAGGTGGAGACTGGATAATTAAGAGTTGAAGGTCATCTAGGACCTTATCATAAAAACAAAATCAAAATAGCTGATTTATTTTGTTTATATTAGGTACGACCCAAACTGCCACTTCTGAAGATTTTGCAGGCAGCAGGTGCACAAGGTGAAGTGTTTACCACGAAAGAGGTAAGCCGTCAAAGAAAATTCCCATTTTTTAAAAGTCCTTTTTAACAATTTTACTTCTATTATAGTTTGTGTTTAGTTATTTTATTTTCCCATTTTCATAGTTTTACATATTTTAATCTTCCCCAGTTACCCTCTTATCCCCCTCCATTAACACCCTTCTTGCCCATTAGTCCCATCTTCAATGCCTCCCACCCCTTGACATAGGGTCTCACTTTAGTCCAGGCTGACCTGAAATTCACTGGCCTTGAACTCACTGCAATCCTCTTACCTCTGCCTCCCAAGTGCTGAGATTAAAGGTTGCATGGTCATGAGTATGGGTATGAGGTTATTATATATTGGGCAGTGTCCCAGTGGCTGCACCACTAATGAACTGGGCGCTCTTCCAGAAACCATTCTCTAACATTAGGGAGCACAGGGAGTTTGTGGGACAAGTAGCTACAAATGAGCTCCAAATACATGCACCGCTGTGCATCTTGACTTCTATGGGTACTGAGAATTGAACTTGTTTGACAGGCTTTGTAAACAAGAGCCTTTAACTGCTGAGCCATCTCCACAACTCTCTTACTTTTTCTTTATTTATTTGAGAGTATGTGTGTGTGAGAGAGAAAGAGGCAAGCAGAGAGAGCAGAATTGGCATGCCAGGGCCTCCAGCCACTGCAAACGAACTCCAGACACATATGCCACCTTGTGCATCTGGGTTTATGTGGGCCCTGGGGAATTGAACTTGGGTCCTTCTGCTTTGTAGGCAAGCGCCTTAACCACTAATAAATCTCTCCAGCCCTGTTTTCTTTTTTTGATGCAACAAATTTGCTATAGAAAGGTCAAACAAGGCTGTCAGTGCTTGGGTTCTGACAGTGTACAAGGGTTCCCATAACGTTCATCCACTCATTGTCTGGCCATCAACACATCTGGGCTTTTCAGCGCGGAAATGTGCCTATCTGACTGAGGACAAGTGGTGATTCCCCTAATATTTCATTTGTGGCTTTGGTAGCAGTGTGGTAGATAATCTCATGCTGTTTCATTCTCATGCAGGTAATGCACTACCTAGGTCAGTATATAGTGGTGAAGCAGCTTTATGATCAACAGCAGCAGCATATGGTACATTGTGGTGGAGATCTTTTGGGAGAACTACTAGGATGTCAGAGCTTTTCTGTGAAAGATCCAAGGTAAAAAGGAGGGTTTTTGTATCTTTCTAAGTACTTAGTACCCATGAATTCAATCTCTGTAGGGATACTAATGGTTATTTCAACAAATAGGACCTGCATATATGTTATGTAGCTAGTGAGGACTGTGGAGCATACAGAGTGTGCCATCCATGGTAAAATTACTTTAAGTGCTATAGAAGAGGTATATAAAGCAGGGGAGTGGGTGGGACTTGGAGGTTTCATGGTTCCCTAAAGAAAAATTTGAGCTGAGAGCTGGAGCAGTTGGAGAGTTTCTGATTGAACAGAATGTGTAAAGGTCTGGGTAGGAAGGAGCTAAAATGTTAACTGGGTTAGGATTTTGTGAGAGAAATGGAGAACTACAGGGCAGTTTGAGGTTGATGCTGAGCCCAATAAGGATCACAGTACAGTTACTCTGTTCTGTGTGGAATTCTGCTTGCATGAGGTTTATAGTCAGAGGCTTATCCCATCAAACCAAGTTAGTAACTGGGAAGTCAGTGTTCTATGACTTACTAGGTATTATCTTCTGAGTTTATTTTACTTTGGTTAAGACTCCCTTTCACCTCCCATTTCTCAATCAAAATGTAAAACTTAACCTTTAGAAAGAAGAAATGGTTTCCAAAGGAAATACTCTCCATGTACATTAAAATACTATTGAAATAAAGTGCGATAGGATTTTTTTTTTTTTAATGTAGTGTCTCACTCTAGCCCAGGCTGACTAAAATTCACTGTGTAGTCTCAGAGTGGCCTCGAACTCGGCGATCTAAGTGCTGGGACTAAAGGTGTGCGCCAGTCTGAGACTACGTAGTGAATTCCAGGTTAGCCTGGGCTAGAGTAAAACCTTAACCTTGACAAACTAAAAAAAAAAAAAAGAAAATTGTGGGACAGAGATTCTATGTATACTAAAAGAAAGTTGGAAGATAATATGCCAGGAATATAGTTAATATTTAATGGAAAACAATGAATAGTACTGGTATCTTCAAAGTGGCATTTGGGATTGTTAATTTTTTAAAATTTTATTTCTTAACAGTCCTCTTTATGATATGCTAAGAAAGAATCTTGTCACATTAGCACCTGTCACCACAGGTATGTTAAATATTTCTTCCGTCTTCATCTGAGCTTTGAGTTTGAGGGACAAATGATGCTAAAACAAGGAGAATTAAAATGGAAATGGAATGTTCTGGTTTTGGGCATGACTGGGAGGGATTTATGCTGTCACACACAGTGTTACTGCTATGCTAAATCCTCCCTAGGATGAATTTCAGGTATACAGAGCTGATGGAGATGCTTACCTCCTAGAGGTAGTATTTTCTTTTTACAGTAGTAGGGACTGAAGCTAGGACCTCACATTCATGCACTATACCAACGTGAGCTCCCCAGCCTTCTTTTTACTTCCTTTGAGACAGTATTGCACTAAGTTGCCCCATCTGACTTTGGACTCACTCTATAGCCCTCCTTCTTCAGTCTGCTCAGTATCTAGGATTACAGGTGAATGTGACTAATTGGTTTAGACTTAGTAGTCATAAACATTTTATTCTGTTTGTTTCATCTTGATGTACTTAAAAATCTCTTTTAACAGATAGATTTTTTTTCCCTTCAAGTGTAACCACATCATTAATAACAAAATTAATATATATTTCATAATCTTACTTAATAAACCAGCATGTCCTTTATGTTTTTACTGCAATCTAAAAAATATCTTTTATTTTGGCTTCTTCAAATCAGGATCTAAACAAAGCCTACACATTGCATTGGATTGATAACATTTCATGTGTTCATCATCTAGAAAACTTAATTTTTTCCTTTTTCTTTTTTTCTTTGAGGCAGGGGCTCACTTTTTCCCAGGCTAACTTGGAACTCTGTAAGTCCAGGCTACCTCAGCCTCCAGAGTGCTGGGATTAAAGGTGTCAGCCCCTGCCCTGAGCTCAAAAATTAACCCTTCAAAAAGTTTTTTTGGTTTGTATTTGGTTTGATTTTCATTTGACATGCCTTTTATTGAATGTTACATAATGATTATACATATTTATGGGGTACCATGTGTTTTCTCACATGTATAGAATATTCATTGATCATTGCAAAGATAATTAGCATATCTGTCATATCAGGCAATCTTTTTTTGTGTGTTGGAAGCATTCAGAATCCTTATTTTTAACCATTTAAAATACCAAATTGACTAGTTTCTATCTGTGTTGTTGAACACTTATTTTTATACTATTTGTTGAAGAATTGGGTCCTATAGAATTTTGTACATTCTGGAGTTGAAGATTATATCCTTGTAATTTCTTAGCCTTTTTAAAAAAAATTTATTATTTGCAAGCAGAGAGAGAGAGAGAGAGAGAGAGAGAGAGAGAGAGAGAGAGCGAGCGAGATTGGGTGCACCAGGGTCTCTAGCCATTGCAAATGAACTCCAGATGCATGTGCCACTTTGTGCATCTGGCATTACGTAGGTACTGGAGAATTGAACTCAGGTCTTTAGGTTTCGCAGGCAAGTACCCTAACTGCTGAGACATCTCTCCAGCCCTGTTTTTTTTTTTTTTTTATTTGCAAGCAAAGAGTGAGAGAGAATGAGAATGGGTATGCAAAGGAACTCCAGATGAATGTGCCACTCTCTGCATCTGTTAGTTTATTTCTTTATTCTCACTATGTAGTGATGCTTCAATAGGTGCCAGTTTAAATTTCTTTGCCAAGATATGGAGCTTTTTCTTTTTTAAATATTTTTTATTTAACTTGCAAGCAGATATATATATATACATATATATGTGTGTATATATACATATATATGTATATATGTACATATATATATACATATACATGTGTGTATAGAGAGACACAGACAGACAGACAGACAGACAGACAGACAGAATGGGGGTGCCAGGGCCTCCAACCACTACAAACGAACATCTGGCTTTATGTGGGTACTGGGGAATCGAACCTGGGTTGTTAGGCTTTGCAGGCAAATGCCTTAGCCACTGAGCCATCTCTCCAGCCCTTCTTTTTTCTTTATATTTGAGTTTCTTGACATCAGAATTTGTTCCTCTGTAGAGAGTCTGTGGGCTCTGGTCTGAGCCCTCTTTTTTTTTTTTTTTCCCAGGTAAGGTCTCTAGTCCAAGCTGACCTGGAATTCACTATGTAGTCTCAGGGTGGCCTTGAACTCATGAAATCATTCTCCTACTTCTGGGATTAAAGGCATGCGTCCCCACCTCCCCACCCCCATGCCCCCTTTTATTTTTGTTTGTTTTTGTGGTAGTGAGGATTGAGCCCAAGGCCTCAGACTGTTAGGCAACCACTCTACCACTGAGCTATATCCCCAACCCTATTTATTTAAGAGAGAAGTGTGGAGAGAAGTAGAGAGAGAAGGAATAGGTGCACCAGGGGATCTTGCCACTGTAAACAAATTCCATATGTGTGTGCCACTTTGTGCATCTGGCTTTACGTGGGTACTAGGGAATTGAACCCCAGAATTGTAAGCAGATGGCTTTAACCACCCTCTCCCCTCTTTTTTTTTTTTTTTTTTTTTTTTGTGAGGCAGGGTCTCACTCTAGTCCAGTCTGACAGTCTGACCTGGAACTTAATCCATAATCCATGCTGGAGTCATACTCAGTATAATCCTCCTACCATGTGTGGCTCAGACCTTCAAATACTGCCTTTTGAATTTATTCAGTGTATGTTGAAAACTGGCTGTTTTGGAGTCTGAAGTCTCCAAAGTGGTGATGGGGTAGAAATTGATGAATAAATTGGATACAACTGAAATATATATAACACTTTCACTCATTTCCTAATAATGACATTTTTTCTTCCCTATTCTTTGAAGAAGCCCTAGTTAGCTCTTCAGTTACTGAAGTAAATAGACGAAATTGTATCATTTGAAGCAGGATTTTGAACTCACTGACTTTTTAGGCCTGTTTGTTATTTGAGCCCTTTCTCTACCTCATTCCATGCAGGTGTGAATTTCTGTTGAGAGAGACAGCTTTGCAAGTGATAAGGCAACTTTATTGAAATGAAATCAGTCATTTGTTATGAAATAATAGGGTTTTCTTCACATAGTCATGGATGCCTTGAAATACATGGAAGATTTTAGAATTGACTACTGTATTTTCTGAATGTTTGAATTGGTTGGTGTAATTCTCAATTTTCTTATTTTCTTTCTTGCATTTTTCTCTGCATGTGTCTTTGTCTTCTGGAGAACATTTCATCCTCCCAGCTACTTTGTAAGCAGGGCCTGGAGATAAACATCTCTTTTCTCTGTCTTCTCCTCTCCTCCCCTCCCTTCCCCTCCCCTTCCCTCCCTTCCCCTCTCCTCCCCTCCCCTTTCTAATAAGTGACTTTCCAATGCCTTAACACTGCTTATTCTTTGCTTGGTACAGAATTTGCTCCTCCTCCTCAACTTTTTTGGACAAATTCCCCCCCCCCCCATCAATGTCTTAAAACATTTTATTCTGATTTGGCTTGTTATTTTGAAGAAAATTTATACTTGAAACCTTCTGAATCCTTGTATGGTGGGCGGATGCTTGCAACCCCAGCACTTGGGAGGCAAAGGCACGATGGTCTTGAGTTTGAGGCTGGCATGGAAAACCTAAAGACAGAGAGAGAGAGAGGGAGAGGGAGAGGGAGAGGGAGAGAGAAAAAGAGAGAGAAAAAGGAGGGAGGGAGGGGAGAAAAACAAAAAGTTTTCATATACTCTCCCCAGATTCCTGAAACAGCAGTATCTAGCATAACCACAGCACAGTGCTGTGCTGGACCAGAAAATTCCTCAGGGAATTCTCATCAGGTTTTCTGCTCTGACTTACATTGGTATAGTGTTGGCCATCTCTGTTGAGTTCCATAAATTGGGTTGCTGGACATATGAAAAAAAGCTTTTTGTGCTGGTCATGGTGGCTTATGCTTACAATCCAGCATTTGGGGAGGTTGAAGTAATAGGATGAACATGAGTTCAAGGCCAACCTGGGCTAGACTGAGACTCTGCCTCATCAAATAGACAAATAAAGTGATTTGAGTATTTAATAATAAACACAGTACTAAGAAAATTTTCCAAAATGAAGCCCACAAGGGAATCTTGCAAATTACTATACTGATAATCCTCCAGCCAGCTTCCTACTTATACCAGCCATACCTGTAGGCTATTGGAAGATTATGGGAGTCCAGAGAGGGAGTATGGGTGGGCTCACATGTAATAAAAGTTAGAAAAGAGGTAAGGCACCCAAATAAGTTAGCACAGCAATGCACTGTTGGAAATTCACCTTTAAAAACATGTTTCTCGTTAATTTGCTGCTGGAACTGAGCTTAAAATCTTGAAAATGTTATTCCTTACAACCCACATACATAGTGGACTAAAGTGATGTTTATATACTATTTATACCTTTGCAAGTGGATTCAATCTTTATTTTGATGATTGAAGAAAATACTATTATTTAAAATGAAGGTGGTTCTAAATCATTTCTCAATTTCCTAATATAGTTACTAATATAAATTAGGACAAACTGTTTTTTAAAATTTTTTCCGTACAGTGTGTTTTTTTAGATAATTTCTTTTTGCTTCTAATTATTTTAGTCTAAGTAAAACATTAGGCTTTAGTAATATATAACAGTAATAGAATTGCTTTTTAAAAGAATTCCTTCACCTGCATTTTGTGTTAGCTGGATCTTACATTTGAAGACCACTGTTGTCAGAAATTATTTCTGTACTTTTCAATATCCCCACTTAGTTATAAAATACTTCTTGAAGTAACATTACAGTTTTGAGAAAATATTTGCATTATGCAAAACTGAATTGTCAGACCAGTTGTAGAATCTGGGTTCTTCTCTGGCTTTTTAGAAAAATATTTGTATTTATTTGGGAGTATTTTTTTTTTTAATTTGAGAGTATTTGGGAGTGAGATTATGGGCACATCAGTGCCTCCTGCCACTGCAAACGATCTCCAGACTCATGTGCTACTTTGTGTGTCTGGCTTTATTTGAGTATTGTGGAAAAGAACCTGTGCTTTCTATCAGGCTTTGCAAGCATTCACCTTTAGCTGGTGAACCATCTCTCCAGCTCTAACTTTTTATATTCCATAAAGACATCTCTGGACCTGGTAGTAGCAGGTGACCCTTCTGACATGCATCTCAGTTACAGATAGCTTCATACAATTAGTGGTTTCAGTTATTTTCTGCAACTTTTTCTTTTCTATAGCGAAGTTTTATTTCCCTTCTACTTGAAAAATTTTTAAGTCCTTGGAATATATTTCCCTCTTCAGCTAATGGAATATTCCCTGAGAAAAATTTATCTGCTTTTCTTTCTTAGAAAAAAATTTTAAAATATTTTATTTATTTATGAGAGAGAGAGAGAGAGAGAGAGAGAGAGAGAGAGAGAGAGAGAGAGAGAGAGAGAGAGAGAATGGGTACACCAGGGCTTCCAGCCACTACAAATGAACTCCAGACACATGCGCCCTCTTGTGTATCTGGCTTTACATGGGCACTGGGGAATCAAACTCGGGTCCTTTTGTGTTGCAGGCAAGCGCCTTAGCCGCTAAGCCATTTCTTCAGCCCTTAGAAAATGTTTATAGTCACTGAGAGATAAAAAGACTTTGTGTATGTGGGGGGAAATCCAGTCCTATATTCAAGTGATGGGAATTGAAATCATGAAATCACCTTCGGCCTCGGATTGTAGGTTTGTTTAAGCGTGCACTTGTTTTATGAAGCAATGGGGGAAATTTCTGATCTCATAATGCAATACTTTGGTTTTTTCAAGGTAGGCTCTCATAGCCCAGGCTGACCTGGAACTCACTCTGTAGTCCCAGGTAGGCCTTTAACTCACAGAATCTCCTACCTCTGCCTTTCGAGTGCTGAGATTAAAGGTGTGGGCCACCATACCTGGCACAAATTATGTTTCAAGAAGCCAAGTACTTGATCATACCAAGTTGGGCAGTGTAGTAATATAGGAAGGAATGAAAAAATACTCTATCATTTCCTACTTTGGACTGCTTTTTGCATAAAAATTTGAAAGCTTGACATGGAAGAACATTTTAAGGCATTTTTCATTTTCTCCCAGATTATACATTATTATCTCATTTTTGATAATATTTGTGAACATGGCCTGTCTTGGTTTTTGCCATTTTTTATCAGTTTTGTATTTTCCCTTTTTGCAAATGAGAGTCTTTTCCAGCCAACATGGAATAGTACATCTGTAGGGACCAAGCCTGGCTTCAGGGTTGTTTGCTGAGGTCCTTTTTGTGGAAAGAATGGTTATTACCAGGGAAGGTTTTCCTTTTGTTTTACTTGCTATCCAGATGCCGCTCAGACTCTCGCTCTCGCACAGGATCACAGTATGGATATTCCAAGTCAAGACCAACTGAAGGTAAAATCACCACATGGTGACTTCTTTTGTTGTACAGAGTGGCCCCTTCTCTGTACCTGTGGATCTTAGGCTCCCAAGGCCTTTCCCGAACATGGTAAAAATGTCAAGAAAGGTTCTTGGGAGTCCATAGACCAGGGACAGAGTGAACCTTCTCTGTTCTGCCTATACCAGAGTTCCAGTCTCTGAATCTGCCGTTGGGATGTAGCACTTCTGATTTCAGTTCTTCCAGTGGCACTTTCTTTGGGTTGTGTATGCCTCTGTGTGTGTATGTTTGTGTGCGTAAATACTTGTTTGAGGAAATTGCTTTATAAATCTTAACAGACTTATTGCTGTAGAGTTCATGTTAGGGCCATTTCTAAAAATTTCCTCAACCTGGGGAAACTATGATCTTGGTACATGGTGAGGGTTTCACATGCTTCTGAAATAGTCCTAATTTTGTAGTTGACTATACAGATAACTTGTGTCTTACTTAAGAGCATCCACTTGGCCTTTGTGTAGAGGTGTGTTGCTTTACTTGATGACTGTTGTGAACTCCAGAGTTCTTGTGCATAACCCATTGTGTTGCACACTAACTGGTGAGCCAGAATGGAACTGCTACATCCCCTGGTTTCATTCATTTCTGCTGCACTGATAGACACATTTCCCTTCTTTCAGCAAAGTACAGCGGAAAGTTCCAATTCCAGAAAAGGAACGGAAGGAGATGATAGTCCCACACTGCCTACCTCACAACATAAATGCAGAAATTCAACAGGCGGTAAGAGTTGGATTAAGGCTGCCCCTGTTACTTCTAGAAATTGTGTCTGTCTAGCTGTAAATAGCCCAAAAAATAATAGGATGGGGACTGGGAAGGTGGCTCAGTGGATGAAGCACTTGCAAGTGTGATGCCCTGCATATGGAACTGCCAGGACCATGTAAAGCCAGAAATAATACCGTGTGTCTGTGATCCCAATAATTTACAGATAAATGGGAGGTGAAGACAGAAGAATCCCAGAAGCTTGTGGGCCAGTGAGACTGGTATAAGCAATGGAGAACAAGAGACACTGCCTTGCTGGGTGTGGTGTGGCCCACGTACTTAATTCCAGCACTCAGGGGAGGCAGAGGTAGGAGGATCTATGTAAGTTCGAGGCTACCCTGAAACTACATAGTGAATTTCAGGTCAGCCTGGGCTAGAGTGAGACCCTACTTTGAAGAATGAGAAAAAAAAAAGTGAGAGACTACTGTCTTAAACAAGATGGAAGGTGGGAACCTTGTCATCTGACCTCCACACACACGTGCCATGGCATACCCACACCTATATTCAAACACACCAGTGCTTAAACATGTTACACACTTAACATTGAAAATCTCTTCAACATAGCCTCCATTGTTAACTTAGAAGTTAGTTTTTAGTGCTTCTCTAGCAGCTTCAGGATGGTGGACAGTGCAAGACCCTTCCATTAGTCACCACTTAACCCATCACCCATTTTCTGGATTCATGAATTCCGTTCATTTGGCCCCTCTTCAACTAAGGTAGTATTCTCTGAGAAAAAAAAAAAATTATCTGCTTTCTCTTTCTTAGAAAATGTTTGGAATCACCGAAAGTGGGGTGAATCTAGTCCTAAATTCACGTGATGGAAATTTAAATCATGAAGTCATAGGTTTCTTTGAAGATGTACTTGTTTTATGAAATAATCGGGGGGGAATTGCAACAGTTAAAAATACAAAATATGTGGGGATTTTTTTCCTCTCATTTTTTTTTTCAAGGTAGGGTCTCTAGTCCATGCTGACCTGGAATTTACTCTGTAGTTCCAGATGGCCTTGAAGTAACTCACAGTGATCCTCTTACCTCTGTCTCCCAAGTGCTGGGATTAAAGGCACATTCTACCATGCCTGGCTTAAACTGGATTTTGAGCTCTAGTTTAACCTTGGAACTATTTTAGTCTGTATGATAGTAAGGTAATTTTATTTAATCACAAGTTCTTATTTTCTACTCAGAAAGCTATTTAAAATAAAAGAACAGTTTAAGAAACCAGTTTGTGCTAGAAATTTTAGAATAGCTGGTTTCAGAATTTTCAGGAAGGTCTGTAGGTAGGATGTTTTATTTTATTTTTAAAATATTTTTAAAGATATTTATTCATTTTCAAGCAGAGTGAGAGAGAGAGACCGAGAGAGTGCACGCACCAGGGCCACCACCTTGTGGGTCTGGCTTATGTGGGTACTGGGGAATTGAACCGGGGTCCTTAGACACTGGAGGCAAGTGCCTTAACCGCTGAGCCATCTCTCCAGCCCCTTTAAAATATTTTTATTTATTTGTAAGCAGAGATAGATAGAAGAGAGACAGAGAGAGAAGGGACATACCAGGACCTCCAGCTACTTCAAACTAACTCTAGATGCATGTACCATTTTGTGCATCTGGCTTTACGTGGATACTGAGGACTTGAACCTGGTTGTTAGGCTTTACAGGCACACACCTTAACCACTGAAGCATCTCTCTAGCCCATTTTTAATTTTTTTTCTGATTCATGAGATATAACACATTTAGAGAAAAAAATCAATACAATGTATATACATCATTACTGAAAACTGTATGTCATAATACAAAAGAAAAACTATAGTGGGAAGCTGATTTAGAATTTATGGTAAGTTTTACTTTCAGAAATAAAAGCACAGAACAACACAAGCTAATTCAGCCTGAGAGACTGGCTTGCTGAGCAGGGGATGTTCTTACTCTCTGTAGGAACTCCTTTACACTGTTGGGTACCAGGGCTCTGTCTTTTGGAGTGATTTCAGCCACCCAGTTACCAACAGTAACATTCAAGTCCTTTTTCTTTAATTACATCTTTTAAAAAAATATTTTATTTATTTATTTTCAAGCAGAGAAATACAGAGAGAGAGGGTCTGGCTTATGTGGGTACTGGAGAATTGAACCTGGGACCTTAGGCACTGGAGGCAAGTGCCTTAACCGCTGAGCCATCTCTCCAGCCCTAATTACATCTTTATGGTGTGCTTTCAGTTGGTCCTTCCAGCCGCATTCAATTAATTTAGCTCTCAGCAACTCTGAGGCACTCTCTCTCCAGTCTCTATTACCTTACCAATGCTCTCACCTGTGCAGAGAGGAAGGGAGGGAGGGAGGATGAATGAATGGACATTGTACCCTGGCTTTTTGTTTGCAAACAAACTTCAGGTACATCTACCACTTTGTGCATCGAATCAGGACTAGCAGGCTGAGCCATCACTCCAGCCCTGAAAGGATGTTTTTAATATATTAAAGAGCTTGAATACATGAGGGTAACTTTAACGATCCTTTCTTACAGCAGTTAGTCGGTGAAAATATAGTTTGACATTTCTCTGGCTATAGATATACCTATAATAATAGGATTGTCATACTTTGTTAGTAGACAGGAATATTATGTTCTGTATGGATGGACATTGTTGTATAACTCTCAGTCATAAGTTAATGACTTATGATACATAATCATAAAAATCATAAGTTATAATCAAAATCAATGATAAAAATGCATCTGTGACTGCCACTTCTAGACTTACTGCATTGGGCAGAGATAGAAAAGAATGAGAAAGTTGGAAAATAGAGCAGTATTACAAAAAGGACTGGAGAATGGGGAAGATTTTATGTGATAGCTAAAATTACATTAGTAACTCTTTTATGTGATTCAGATGTACAATACAAAATCTTTCATTTGAAATATGTGAGGCCTTAATATTTCTGGCATTTATAGGTACTTAACTAAAAAGTTTATCTAGGTAACTTAAGAGTTCAGCATTTAGATTGTTACCTACCTTATGCTTGTTACCCCTTAGAACATATGAATTACTGAAAAATGTCCCCAAAATAAGCATAAGTGCCAGTAAGACTGTCAAAGCAAGCTTGTGATTGCACATTAAGATCTTAAGCTTGAAGCTGGGCATGGTGGCGCATGCCTTTAATCCCAGCACTTGAGAGGCAGAGATAGGAGGATTGTTATGAGTTCAAGGCCAGCCAGGGACTAGAGAGTGAGACCCTACCAAAAAAAAAAAAAAGTCACCATCCTGTTTGAACTCAAGGGTTGGGCTACTGTGCTACTACCATCAGCAGTCCAATTGATCAAGCCACTGCCAAATGAGGTTCTAGAGCCAGTCGTCATTATAGTGTCTGTTGAAGCCAGCACTGCAGGGTTCAGATCCTAGACAGGGGACAGCAATGCATAGACAAACTCACAACACTCAGAAGTAGGGGAATCAGGGGGCTCTTTGTCCCAACTGAATCTTGGCCCACAATGTTTTTATTCTTGGCTTACACAGGTAACTTACATATGTATCACAAATAATGACTTTGACCATAATATAGACTGTCTTGAGAGAGCTTCCTCGATTATTTATTTATTTATTTAAGGCAAGGTCTTGCTGTATCCCAGGCTGACCTGGAATTCATTATGTAGTCTCAGGCTAGCCTCGAACTTACATCAATCTTCCTACCTCTGTGTTGTAGTCAAATTGCTCTGTTGCTGTGCAGAAAGAACCCAAGCAAAAGCGGCTTGTAGAGGAAAGGGTTTATTTCGCTTATGGACTCCAGGGAAGACTCCATCCAGGCAGGGAAAATGATGGCATGAGCAGAGGGATGGACATCACCTCCGCCAAAGCACTGCAAACAGTGGCAGGAAGGTGTGCCAAACACTGACAAGGAGAAGCTGGTGTATAACCCCCATAATCCTGCCTCCAACAACACAGTTCCAGCGAAGTTGTAAAACCCAAACTGCCATCATCTGAGGATAGAGCATTCACAACACATTTGTTTGTGAGGGACACCTAGATCAAACCATGACAGTCCATCCATGGCCCCTACAAACTAATAATCATACATGATGTAAATACAATGTGTTCAGCTCAATTCCTAAGTCCCCACAGCTTTCAACTGAACCATAATACCAAAAAATAAACCCGTAATGGCACAGAGCATTCGCACTGCAAAAGATAACATGAGGCACAGCAAAAGCAGATTGAACCAATACAAGATTTAAAACAAGCAGGGCACCATCAATCTCTAACTCCAAGTTCAATGATCCTGCATTTGAACAAGTCTCTTGGAGATTTGATTCCGCCTCTCCAGCTCAGCC
Organism: Zapus hudsonius; assembly: GCA_004024765.1. Taxonomy (NCBI): domain Eukaryota; kingdom Metazoa; phylum Chordata; class Mammalia; order Rodentia; family Dipodidae; genus Zapus; species Zapus hudsonius. The sequence goes on along the minus strand of PVHP010020133.1, from coordinate 7,216 downwards.
ACTTAGTCCTTGAAAACTTCATCTGGTTCTGGCAGCTTGCCTTGGCAGCCATCCATAGTCCTGGCATCTTATTGGGTCTCCATTGCAACCCACAGTTTATCCTCATGGCTCCATCTGCCTCCATGCAGGCAATCTAGCACACCTGCTTCACATTGCTGTTGGCCATTTTTCAAAAACAAAACTGTTACAAATCCAATGACTCTCCTTGGATTTGTTATATTCCACAGAATCAGGTGGGCAACCGATTTGTTAAGGGGGGGGGGGGAACAAAGCATTCAGGCCCCTTCAAAGAATCCACATTCTTCCTGTTGTTCCAATGCAGATCACCTGGCCCAATCTCAATGGTGGTAACCCTTCAAACAGTTGCAGCTGAACGGGCAGAAGTTTTGGTCCACAGATCTTTCTGTGCCATCTCCATCTGCTCACACCAACTCATCTTTACATAAAACAACCCTGCACAGGTTCCCAGGATACAGGCAGGCAGAACGCAGCAAGCCTCTCACACAAACTACTTCTGGCACAGTCAACAAAGTTCTTTCTCACCCTAGTAAACCAAACCTCACAGTCAAAAGTTATTACTTCATTCAGGTCTTTCAACTTTGACCAGAATGGTCCATTAAGCTGTACTTACAGTAATGCAAGGTGTCTCTTAGGATGAGATTTCAAATCCTTCCACATTCCTCCTGCAGATCACTTCCAAAAGCCCAAAGCCACAAGATCTAGTAGCAACAGACCCCACATCCTGGTACCAAAACTGTTGTTGTCAACTTGCTTTGTTGCTGTGCAGAAAGAATCCAAGCAAAAGTGGCTTGTGGAGGAAAGGGTTTATTAGGCTTACAGACTCCAGGGGAGGCTCTATCCTGGCAGGAAAAATGATGGCATGAGCAAAGAGGTGGGCATCACCCCCGCCACAGCTGGCTTACAACCCTCATAAGCCCACCCCCAACAACACAGCTCCAGTGAGGTTGTAAAACCCAAACTGCTATCAGCTGAGGATCAAGCATTCAGAACACATTTGTTTGTAAGGGACACCTGGATTAAACCATAACACCCTGCCTCCCAGGTGTTGGGATTAAAGGCATGTGCCACCATACCCTGCTGGCATTATGGTTTTAAGATAACAGGTTTGGTGCTGGCCACTTGGGAGGCACAAGTAGGAGGATTGCCATGAGTTTGAGGCCACTCTGAGACTGCTTAGTGAATTCCAGGTCAGCCTAGGCTACCATGAGACCCTACCTCAAAAAACAAACAAAAAAATAACAGGTTTGATAGGAAGGTATCTAGCTCTGATAAACATGGGTGGGTCTCATTAGGATTTAACTTAATTTTATCTAATTTGAGGTAGGAGCCAGCTGCATTCCTTAATTTGCAATATACATGTTTGCTTTTTTTTCTTTGCCTTTTCAGATATAATATTTTATTGTTTGCAAGCAGAGAGAAAGACCGGGGGTTGGGGAGAGTAGGGGAGGCATTTCGTGCCAGGACCTTCAGCTGCTGCAAATGAACTCCAGATACATGGACCGATTTGTGCATGTGGCTTTATTGGGAAATTAAACCAGGGTCATTAGGCTTTGGAGGCAAGCGCCTTAACTGCTGAGCCAGCTCTCCCTCCCCATGTTTACTTCTGTTCAGTTATGCTGTCAGCAACATTGAGATATGACAGTAGTCTCCAACAAGTGTCAGGAAAGTTTAAAATGCCTGGAAATGCTTAGTATATCCTTTTAGGACAATGCCATTTAGTTCAGATGCTTTTAGAGTTTGGGTTCCTTAAGTGGTCTTCTACTTGTAATGCCATTGCTTACTAATGAAACCTGAATGGGATATTTGTCACTAGACATTTGGTTTTTGGTTCTTTCTGAAAATGGGAATTTCTTTTATCCTATCTTACAACAATTCTAATTATTCAGAGGAGAATCTTGGTTATTCAGTATTTATAGTTTTTATTTTCATTTGGCATCTATAGATGAAGACTTGATAGAAAATTTAAATCAAGACAAAGCATCCAGGCTGGACCTTGATTTTGAGGAATGGGATGTTGCTGGCCTGCCATGGTGGTTTTTGGGAAACCTGAGGAACAACTATTTATCTAGAAGTAATGGCTCAACTGATTTACAAACAAATCAGGTAAATTTCATTTCTGAAAGGAAGTGTTCTTTTTAATCTTGAAAGATTAATATTCTTGGTTAATCTGTAACATTAAAAAAAAAATTGTGTTCTTTTGTGTGTGGGGCAAGTGCTTGCCATGGTACTCCTCGTGGAGGCCAGAGGGCAACCTCTACGCATCTTGTGCTCTTCTACCTTTGAGACCCGGTCTTTTGCCACTGCTTCCAGCTATGGCCTATGAGCTTTGTGTTCTTCTGGCTCCTCCTCCCATTGTTCTAGGCACTTTGGGGTCACAGATCCATGTTCCATATTGCCTTGGTTTTTTACATAGGTTGTTGGGAAATCAAACTCTAAAGTTAACAGGCTTTGTAAGCAAGTGCCTTTAACTGTTGAGATCTTCCCAGTCCTCTTGGTTAATCTTGACCACACCTTGCACTCTTTTATGTATGTATGGGTGTGTTGTATGTGTACATGTACCCATGTATATGTGTGCATGTGGAAGCCAGAGGTTGATATCAAGTGTCTTCCTTATTTATTTGCTTTCCACTTTGTTGTTTGAGACAGGGCCTCCCACTGAACCTGGGCCAGACAGGCCAGATTGCTAGTCAGTAAACCCCCAGGTAGTATGTGGGATCCACAACTGGGTAAGACTGTTGATGATTGCCCCGGTTCCAGAAAGTATTATGAAACGAAGGAAGCTTCCACCACCGTTACAGTTTGATCTCTCTATGTTCTGCAATCTTAGTATGTGCTGACGTAGTAGTTGGCAACCTGTTTTGTTTTAGAGGCCTCTGTGCTTCTCTGGCCAACTCACAGAAAGATATTTAACCCGTGACTTAAGCAGGCAACCTCACTGTTTTCTTTTCTTTTCTTTTTTCTTTCTTTCTTTTTTTTTTTGGTTTTTCGAGGTAGGGTCTCGCTCTAAAGTTCAGGCTGACCTGGAATTCACTCTGTAGTCTCACGGTGGTCTTGAACTCATGGCAATCCTCCTACCTCTGCCTCTTGAGTGCTGGGATTAAAGGCGTGCCCCACCACACCCAGCAACCTCACTGTTTTCATCTCACTGTTTTATTTATTTGCAAGCAGAGTGAAAAAAGAGAGAAAGGGCATGCCAGGGTCTCTAGCTACTGCAAAGGAACTGCAGATACATGCTCCACTTTGTGCATCTGGCTCTATGTGGGAACTGGGGAATCAAACCAGGTTGTGATGCTTTGAAGGCAAGTGCCTTAACAGCTGAGCAATCTTTCCAGCCCCAACATTGGGATATTTAAGGCTTTTGGAAGAAGTATTATTTATACATGTAGGATACCTTCATTCAAACTTTTATTTTTTATTTATTTTTATTTTTCTTAAAACTGGGTTTATTTTTAAACATTTTATTTATTTGAGAGAGAGAGAGAGAGAGAAGCAGACAGAGAAACAGAGAGAATAGGAGCACCAGGGCTTCCAGCCACTGCTAATGAATTCCAGATGCATGTGCCCTCTTGTGCATCTGGCTTTATATGGTCACTGGAGAATCGAACTTGTGTCCTTCTGCATTGCAGGCAAATGCCTTAACTGCTAAGCCATCTCTTCAGCCCTTCAAACTTTTATTTTTTTTAAAAAATATTCTTTTCACTATGTAGTCTCAGGGGGGCCTTGAGCTCACGGCAATCCTCCTACCTCTGCCTCCCAAGTGCTGGGATCAAAGGCGTGTGCTACCGTACCCAGCAATATTTATATTTTCAAGTCTGCTTGATTTCATTCACCCATTTTCCTCCAAATGTCCTGATTTTCTTTTTCTTTTTTAATATTATTTATTTGCAAGCAGAGAGATATAAAATGGGCGCATAAGTGCCTCCAGTCATTTCAAACAAACTCCAGATGCATGCGTCACTTTATGCACCTGGCTGTGGGCACTGGGGAATTGAACTTGGGTGGTTAGGCTCTGGAGGCAAGCAACTTAACTGCTGAGCCATCTCTCCAGCCCCTGATTTTATATTTCTTTATGAACAAGTTTTATTATAGTAAGTATTCCTGGGGATGGACACACATTTATTTATTTATTTCAAGGTAAGGTCTTATTCTAGCCCAGGCTGGCCTGGAATTCACTATGTAGTCTCAGGCTGGCCTTGAACTCAAGTGATTATCCCCTTCCTCCCCAGGTAGGGTCTCGCTCTAGCCCAGGCTGACCTGGAATTCACTATGTAGTCTCAGGGTAGTCTTGAACTCTTGGAGATCCTTCTACCTCTGCTTCCCAACTGCTGGGCTAAAGGCGTGTGTCACCACACTGGGCTCTTTATCCTTTTATCTGTTGATGGACATCTAGGCTGGTTCCATTTCTTAGCTGTTGTGACTAGTGTAGCAATAAACATAGTTGTTCCAGTATCTGTGTGATAGGACTTAGTTTTTCAGGTATAGCTGGGCATGGTGATGCACGCCTTTAATCCCACCTCTTTTGGGAGGCTTGAAGTAGGAGGATTGCTGTTTGAGACAGTGACTTCCAGGTCAGCCTGGGCTAGAATGAGACTTTACCTTGAAAAACAAAAACAAAAGAGTTTTTCAGGTATATACTTAGAATGTTGTAGCTGGGAATTAGTTTACTCTCACACTAGTAATGGATAAGTGTTCCTCTTTTTCCACATCTTATCTGCATTTATTTTCCTGTGTTTTCTTATTTTTATTTTATTTTAGTTTAAATTCTCCACTGCAATTGCCCCTTGGTTAAAATTATTGTTACTATTATTAAAATATAAGTGCAGGGCTTCTGTATTTTTTTAACCACTCTTCCCTTACCTAGTGTTGTACTCAGCCACCCGCCACTGGGATGAAACACCAAACCAGTTACAATTATGGGAAGAAAGGATCTGTTGAAGCTGCAGATCCAGGGAAAATTACAGTAATGGTGAAAGAGGCTGACCCCCCCCCCTTTCACAGGTCCAAGAAGGGAGAGAAACCCATCACCAAAACCATATACCCATATACACAGCAGAGTAGCAAACAGGCAGGGGCAGAGAGGATTTCTTTCCCCTTTATATAGCTTTAGGGTGAGTTCTTGCAAATCTATCTCAGACTTGTTGGCTTCCTAAGTGGAATTTCCTTCCTGCCCTGCCTTCCCAGGAAGGAATGTTCATTTCTAGCTTCCTTGAGCCTCCTTGCATCCTGCCCCCTACTGAGAGGGCAGCCTTCTGGTGAACATTCTCAGAGACCTACCCCAAGATTACTAAAAAGGTCATAAACAATTGAGCATATAACAGTGACACAATTAAAAGTCTCATGAAGCCGGGCATGGTGGCGCATTCCGGAGGCAGAGGTAGGATTGCTGTGAATTCAAGGCCACCCTGAGACTACATAGTGAATTCCAGGTCAGCCTGGACTAGAGCAAGACCCTCCCTCGAAAAACCAAAAAAAAAAAAAAAAAAAAAAGTCTCATGAATATTACAGAAAAGAAAGTATGTCATAAAAAGTCCATAGATGAATATAGAAAGTACGTTGCCACACATTTAAAGTTCTTTAAAACTTCAATCCCTGCACATGGACGACTAAGACAGGAAGATTGCAAGTGGAGGCTGTCCTGGAAGCCCAGCAGCAGGGCTGCATAGTGAGACTGTTTCTCAAACAGTAACAGTCAAGCAACAAGGAAGCTCCACGTGTCAGTGAGAATGTTTGGATCACCATCCATATTTCTTCAGTAGGCAGTCACTAAAGGAAAGACCATATCAGAACTGATAGTGTGTTCTAGAGTCTCATCTGTGGAGATGTCTGTTGAGAATAATGAATTTTGTTTAGTTAAGCAACTGTAAGTCCTTAACCTTTTAAGTTTTTCAATTTTGCTTGGATATTGTACCCGATTTACTGGTAAGATTGAAAATTCACGTTATCTCTATCCATTACTGTAACAGTAGTATGTCTCATAGACACCTATTAAATAATGAATGCATGTCTTTTGAGGAAAGGCAAAGTGAATTCCTCCCCACCCTTTTTTTTTTTTTTTTTTTTTTTTTTTTTTTTTTTTTTTTTTTTTTTTTTTTTTTTTTTTTTTTTTTTTTTTGTGAGGTAGTGTCTTCCTTACACCAGCCCAGGCTGACCTCGAATTCAGTAGGTAGTCTCAGGGTGGTCTCCACAGTGATCCTACCTCTGCCTCCTGGGGTCAAGGGAAGGCCTGTGCCACCACACCTGGCTGCTAGGTGTTCTGAAACATTAAGTATTGTGTCCTATATGTTGGCTCAGAAGCTCATGTTTGTTTTCTCTGTTAGGATATAGGTACTACTGTTGTATCAGATGCTACGGATGATTTGTGGTTTCTGAATGAGTGGGTCCCAGAGTTAGGTGTTGAGATAAAAGTTGAAGCTACTGATTCTGAGCAAGCAGGTGGAGGAGTAGGGAAAGCAAAAGACAAAAAGGTACGTTCTGAAAAATATTTGTATTGATTGTACTCTTACGTGCTCATACTCATCTGTTCAGGTCTCATATAACCTCACGTAACTAACTCCCCCCTTTTAGTGTTTAATATTTCCCTGTAAGTTAAAAAAGGCTGCTTCAGAAATGAGATAGGGTTGCATGGTGAAGCTCCTACTTCATCGGACTCTGTAAGGTACCCTTTCCTTACAGGAGAAAAGCCCTTCTTAAAAAATTTGAAAGCTTCTATAACTATTTTATAACTAAATTGAAAGGGAAAAAATGACTTTTAAAAAAGCTATTTTGCAGTCACTAAAGTTTAAGAGTTGAACTCTTGTACACATAGTGTAAACACCAAATGGAAGTCATACTGACAACATGCTCAAAAGAAAAAAAACACAAGGCAGGTCTAAATTGAGTAATTTCATTTGTTAAAAGAGTTTCATAGGCATTTGGATATTTTGCTATAAATAGATTTGCATTCTCTAGACCATTGTGGACAACACTGGAAGGAATACAGACTAAAATGAAGATGAAAATGACTTGGAAATTGTCTATTAAGAATGAAGCTTATAGGGCTGGAGAGATGGCTCAGTGGTTAAGGCACTTGCCTCTAGTGCCTAAGGCCCAGGGTTCAATTCCCCAGTACCCACATAAGCCAGACCCACAAGGTGATGGCCCTGGTGCTCACTTGCTTGCTCGCTCTCTCCCTCTCCCTCTCCCTCCCCCTCCCCCT